>VZQC01008557.1:427991-620491 GCA_009823505.1 Rhizomys pruinosus | reverse complement strand
GAGTGTGAGCTTTGTAGATGACATTGTACCCCATTGTCAACAGCTAGAACATATGATATTGTGAGGCCCCCTGGTCCATCACAACTGTGTGAGAGGCACAGAGTTCAGCTGTCCCTTCGCCCTCCTCCAACACCCTGACTCTTCCCACTCCTCCAATAGCACCCTTCTCCTCACCAGCCACCCAGGAAGAGTTCCCTCAGGTAGGCAGAAGCCTCCTCAGGCCACTTCCTATCTTTGGGATTCATCCAGGGAACCAGCTGGGAGGAGCTACAGCCAGAGAAACAATGAAAGGAAGTTCCCACCAACTGCCAGGAGAAGGCTAGCTGATCTTCTGGAATGTTCCACCCTCCCCTGGCTGCCTAGATTAGGAAGGGGACTGACATTTTTGCCTCCTGGGCATCATCTCACCCCAATCTTGTCCCTAAATCCAGGCTCCTCTCTACTTCTAATACATGTGGCCAGCCCCTGAGCACCCCTCCTCCCCCACCTCAGTTTATGACCTGGTCATGTGCCAACCACAGAGACTGATCCTCAGAAAGCTTTCTATTTATTTATTTATTTATTTATTTATTCATTCATTCATTCATTCATTCATTTATTTTTATGTGTATGAATGTACTGTCTGCATGGAGGTCTGTGCACCCGTGTTGTGCAGTGCCGTGGAGGTCAGAAGAGGGTGTCAGATTCCCTTGGAACTGGAGTTAAAGACGGTTCTCAGTCGCCATGTGGGTGCTGGGGATCCAACCTGGGTCCTCTGCAAGAGCAGTCAGCGGGTGCTTTCAACCGCTAGGTCATCTCTCCAGCCCACTTTCTGTCTTTAAAGCCCTGTCTTTGGGCTGGTGAGATGGTTCTGCAGGTAAAGGCACTTGCTACCAAGCCTGATGACCTGAGTTTTGAACTCTAGAACCTATTGATGGAAGGAGAGAACTGACCCCCTCAAAGTTGTCCTCTGACTATCACAGGAGAGCCAAGGCATAGGCACCCCCACAATTGCACATCACATTAACACACAATAATCATAATCATAATTATAATAAAGGCCCTGCCTCACCTCAAACAAATGGTCGCCCGGAGATGGCAAGGTAGAATTTGCATTGTGCTTACTATAAAATCATTCGTACTTTGAAGGATGCTTGAAAAGTTAACACAAATGCATTTCCATTGAAGTTTGGAATAAAATACCACCATGACTTAACGCTGTACTGGAGGTACTAGCTAATGCAATTAGAAAAGAAAAAGATACTAGAAGATAAAAATTAGAAACAAAGATCCCAAAGTGTCATTTCTTGCAAATGGTGATATCCTCAGAAACTAGGAGAAATCAAAGAGAATTACTCTAAACAATCAGCAAATTTAGTAACATGATGAAATTAATGTATTTTTACCCACTGTTTTCAAAAATATAACCACTAATTGGCAGATACAGTAGTAAAAGGGTTCTATATAGAATACAATGGTAGAGGCTGAAGAGATGGCCTAGCAGTTAAGAGCGCCAACCGCTCTTGCAGAGGACCCAGGTTTGATCCCCAGCACACACATGGTGCCGAAAACCGTCTGAAACTCCAATTCCAGGAGAACTCCAGTTCTAGGGGAGTCCAAGACCCTCTTCTGACCTCCGCGGCATTGCATGACACGGGTGCACAGACCTGCATGCAGACAGTACATTCATACACATACAGAAATAAATAAAATTAAATAAAAAAATTAAAAAAAAGAATACAATGGTAAATGCCTCTAACGAGGACTGTATAAGGGAGTGTGAAGAAAAATGTTAAAACACTATGGAAGGAAAAGACCAGAAAGGGAAACTGTATGCATAGAGACAGCACCAGAAGGCTACCTGTGATGGTTAATCCTGGGCGTCAACTTGACTGGACTAAGGAATAAATAAGAGAAAAAGGATCTTCGGATTGGATTACCTCAACCAGGATGGCCCACCCCAAATGTGGGCGTTACCTTCTGCTGGCAGGCAGTATTAAAGGCCATGCCAGAGGGATCTGGTCCCTTTTTTCCTGTGGCTTGCCTCTCTCTCACTGGTGAGTTTGTCTTGCTGCTGTGATCAACCCTACAGATCCCAGTGTGTACTGAGATCGGCAGATCTCCTGGAATCCATCGGGCCTTCAGCACCAGATTGGGACTACTGAGACATCCAGCCTTACGGACTGAGCAGTTCCCTGGATTCTTAGCCTCTCCAGTGTGGCACAGCTACTGTTGGACTCCTTGAACTCTGTCACGTGAGCAAATCAATAAATTGTATATAGCTATATATTCGTCCTGTTGCTTCTGTTTCTTTAGAGAACCCTGGCTAATACACTATCCTTCTCCTTTACTTAACTTATAGAGTTAACATAATCACAATGAAACTATCAAGAGAGCCATGGATGGTGGCACCCATCTGTAATCCCAGCACTAGGGAGATAGAGGCAGGAAGATCAGGAGTTCAAGGCTAGCCTCAGCTGCATGGTAAATTTGAGGATAGCCTGGGCTGCATGAGATCCTCTCTCAAAAACTAAATTATATTAAACAAAGCACCCAAATAGATAAATAAAGGAAGTTTTGGCCAAAGTTCTGGGTACATAGTAGTAACTCCTGGTTCTGCTTATGTTTTCTGTTGGACAAGGATGGGGAAACATGCAATTCATACACACAAGACAAGCAAATGGGGGAGGGAGTGAGGGAGGGAGGGAGGGAGGGAGGGAGGGAGAGAGAGAAAACAGAGGAGACAGAGAAGAGAGAGAGGTGAGAGAGAGAAAACAGAAGAGACAGAGAAGAGAGAGAGGTGAGAGAGAGAAAACAGAAGAGACAGAGAAGAGAGAGAGAGAAGACAGAGGAGACAGGGAAGAGAGAGAGAGAACGCTGCAGTTCTCAGCCATAGACATGCTGGTGGACTGCTCTGGAGGCAGCACCTCCATTCAGGCCCTGGGTATACAAGGACCTTCCTTTCAAGTTCTACCCCCACCTTGGCCCATCTTGAAATTCCATCTTACATCAAGGATCCTAACCCCTTTTGGATATAGGGGAAACAATATCACCTGCTGAAGCTTCACTTCTTCTTGATTGCTTACTATTTTAATTAATATTTATTTATTTATTTTGGTCTTTTCGAGACAGGGTCTCCCTGTAGCCCCAGCTGGCCTGGAACTCACTGTGTAGACCAGACTGGCCTTGAGCTCACAGAGATCTGCCTGCCTCTGCCTCCCGAGTGCTGGGATTAAAGGCGTGTACCACCACACCTGGCATTTATTTATATTTTTGAGACAGGATCTCCTGTAATCCAAGCTGGCCTCAAACTTGCTCCATAGCTGAGGAGGACCTTAAATTTCTGATTTTCCTGCCTCCTGCCAAGTGCTGGGTTTCTGTGGTGCTAGGCATGGAACACAGGGCTTCATGCATGTCACATGGACTGAACCACATGACCAGACTATTTACTTAATACATTTTTGATATGCAAATGTTTTACATTTTAATTCTGTTCAATTTATTACCTGCTTTTTGGGGGACTTTTTTGTTGTTTTTTTTGTTTTGTTTTGTTTTGTTTTGTTTTTTGAAACAGGGTCTCCCTATAACCCCAGCTGTCTGAAACTCACCCACACTCACATGCATGTGCACACATATGCATATACACACACACACAGATGTATATACATACATAGATAATCCTTGACTTAAGAGAGCCCTGTGTCCTGATAAGCCCATTGTAAGTTGAGCATACCCTATATCAATCACACAGTAATATGCTGACCCTCTGAATATCACAGCTCAATACACAGGACACTGTACTCTTCCTACTGTTGGTGGCTGTTGGAGGCTGTGGCTGCCGCAGGCCAGTCTCACAAGAGAGTGCTGTGTAGACCTGTGAGCCCTGGAAAAGCTCAGAATCAAAACTCAAAGTAGCATTTCCACTAAGCACGGATCACCTTCAAGCCACTGAAAAGTTGAAAAATCTAAAAAAAATTTTTTTCATTTATTTATTTATTTATTTATTTATTTATTTATTTATTTATTTAGTGTGGGGTAGGAAGTTGTGCCATAGTGTTTGTAGAAATCAGAGGACAATTGCAGGAATCTGTTCTCTCTAACCATGCATGTCTTAGGAATTGAACACAAATTGTCAGGCTTGGTGGTGAGTACCTTTATGAGCTAAGCCATCTCACTAACCTAGGGAAAAATCTTGTTGAGTCATAAGTAGAGAACTCTCTTGTTGAGCCATTGTAAATAGATCTCTCTCTCTCTCTCTCTCTCTCTCTGTCTCTCTGTGTGTATGTGTGTGTGTGTGTGTATGTGTGTGTGTGTGTGTGTATGTCTGTATGAATGCATGTGTGTAAATCTTGGGATACACTGATCATCCTGACTGCCTCCCATGCAGGACCCCAGCAGCGGGCAAGCCAGCAGGAGAGGCTGAGTCTTCCCTGTTCACGCTCTGCGAAGATGCCTAACCTGGAAGCCTGTGTTTATGTGAGTCGATGTGACTGGCATTTGCAGGCAGAGGAGTTTCTGTGGGTCCTGGTGGAGACTGGCGTGAAGCTGAGCACAGGGAGAGACGGGCAGGAACCCAGGTGGCCTACGCAGTCTCCTGCGCTGGGGACAGGGAGACCCTGTCACTAATTGTGGCACAGGGCCTGGCTGGCACCCTCAGCAGCAGGTGCATCTTACAGTCTCAGGTACAGGCTTTCCCTGGACCAGCCTGTGACATGGGTGACAGGGAGAAGCCTACTCATGAGTTCAGGGATGGGATCCTTATCCACTCTGCCAGTCCCATGGGACAGGTCTGGGAAATGAAGAGTGTCTGCTGGGCAGAGGAGACTAGGGCTCTGAGAGCTGACCTAACTTGACTGATGTCCACTAGGTGACCTAACTGGACTTGGTGCTGAGGGTCCCTCCTCTCCAGAACTGTGTGATACCTATCTAGGAAAGCACAGTGGACAGAGTTTAACAGCAGGAGCAGGCCGGCTGGCTCTCCCCTCCCCCAGCCTGCAGTCTGGGCTTCAGCCACTCCCCCCCCACCACCACCACCACCCCGCAGGGAAGGCAGGAGGGAGGCCCAGATGGCAGGCGAGGCCCAGGCCCCCAGCCAGGCTCACCCAGCTGTTGCTTTGGAGAGGCCCCTATCTCATCCTCCCCCCCTCCCTTGAACAGTTGGGAGCCAGCCAGCCTGGCCCCAGCTGTTCCTGCTCTGTGGTCCAGTGTGCCCACAGATCTGAGCTTCGGGGGCTTTGTCTCTCTGGGAAGGAGAAACGCTGATTCCTGGGATGTCAGAGCTGGCAAGATCTCAGAGGACAACTATACAACGCCGGATTCTACAAACAGGGAAACTGAGGCCCAGAGGAAAAGGGACATGCCAGGCAAGCCTAGGATCGTGGGGCGCTCTCAGGCTGCAGGATGCTCAGCCCAGTCCCACTTTCTCCCCAGGAGCACGCCTTTACTGCAGCTCTGCCTGGTCTGATTTTATACAGTGACGTCCCACCTGGGATTCTATTTCCAGGGCCTTTAACTAAGGGGGGTCCACAGACTTATCCTGGGGTCTGTAGGCTCTGTCAAAAGGAAAAATTGCAGTTGTATTTTCAGGAGACCTGACCTGGAATCTCACACAGTCTTTGTTCGTAAATGTGGGGAACAAATCCTACAGCTTTAGCAGAGCCTGTTACACTTTCAATGATAGACATGAGATTTCCAGGTCACACTTTGTTACTGATAGCTCAAAATACTGTTTCTTTCCCTCTATCCCTTCCTATTTATTTATTTATTTATTTGCAGTTCTAGGGGCTGAACCCAAGGTCTCACAAACACTAGACAGGCATGGGCTACAGCCTCTGTCCTTCGCTTATTTGAAATTATTTAATGCACTAATATGCCTGATGCTGCATTATCATATGGCTGGCACACAGTTCAATAATCATTTTAATTGAATTGTTTTCTTTTGTTGTCTTGTTCCTTTGATTTATGCTCTTATAAACTTTGTTCCGCAGAGGGTCCCATGACGTTTCTAGACTGCCGAGGGATCTCTGCCTGATCCCCACTGGATATGTTCCTCCCCTGTCTAGGAAGAAGGCACCTTATTCGGGAAGTTCTGGAGATACTTCCATCACCTGGATGCCTCTTTTAGTAAGGACTGGGGCCAGGGGAGATGACTGCATGCATAAAGGACTTGTCACTCAAGCGTAAGGACCTGAGTTTGATCCCTAGCACCCACATTAAAAAAACCCGAGTTTGATCCCTAGCACCCACATTAAAAGGCAGGCATGGTGCACACCTATAATCCCAGCACTAGGAAGCCAGAGACAGAAGGATCCCTGGGGCTTGCTGGCCAGCCAGTGTAGCCCAACCAATGAGCTCCAGGTTTCGTGAGAGACCTGGTCTCAAAATTTAAGGTGGAAAAAAAATTTAAGGTGCAGAGATTGAGGAAGACACTTGATATCAATCTCTCTCTCTCTCTCTCTCTCTCTCTCTCTCTCTCACACACACACACACACACACACACACACACACACACACACACCCTGCAACCTTGCCCAAGTCCTTTGCCCTCTCAGGGCTTCGGTGTCTCCATATATAAACTGCAGAGTTCTAGACACTGCTGTCTTATCTTCCTCCTCCTGTGTTCACCTGACGACCCACTTGGAAACTTGGGCACAGGTTGCTTAGCAACTAAAATCAAGGTCTTTGCTGAGTACAGCGGAAAAAGGAGAGGACAGAAGAGAAGAAGCAGGATTGCTCTGTGAGTTGCTCCACAGAGCCCGTGAGCTGCTCCACCGAGCCGTTGAACTGGGCCACAGAGCCCGTGAGCTGGGCCACAGAGCCCGTGAGCTGGGCCACAGAGCCGGCGAGCTGGGCCTGAGCTGGGCCACAGAGCCCGTGAGCTGGGCCACAGAGCCGGTGAGTTATAGCAGAGAGCAGTTGGCTTTTACTTTGAAGGGCTATGAATTCAGGGACAAACTCTTCTCTCCACAAGTCAACATGACCTCTAAAAGCCTTGGAGTGGGAGGGGGACAGGGACCTGAGGAGAGATATCCAGAGATGCAAAGTGCTGGAGGACTAGCCCAGGCCTGGGGTTCTCAGGAGAGGAGTGCTGGCAGCCATTGTTCTGGAAGCTTCCAGAAAAGGAATAGGGCAGGGGCTCTACTGGGCCCTGGGAAGGTGCCAGTTCCCTCTCCTCTCCCCTTGTACATCCTCTGTTTCTTGGAGCTCTGAGAGGTTGGGCTAAAGAAGCTGAGGGTCAGAGCAGCAGGTGTGTGTGTGTGTATGTGTGTGTGTGTGTGTGTGTGTGTGTGTGTACGTGTGCTTATGTGACATTTCCCTTGCCCAGGGGTTGGGGATGGCCTCCTGCGCAGCATATTTTGCTGTCACCCAAATTCCATCAATCAGCAGCTCCCCTGTCTTCCCTTCAGCTCCCCCTGACCTTAACCAAGCACGTTCCCCAGAGAGAGGGAAGCTACCACCACCAACCCCTTGGGAGAAGGACTTGGGGCTCCAAAAGGAAACGTGCATGATTCCTGGAAAGGGGCTGGAGGACGTCCGGGCACAGGGAACACTTAGAGCAGTCAGGGTTTCTCCTAGGCATGAGGTCCTTAGACAGGTCATCGCCGGGCGTGGCTAGTTATGGCACTGTGCTTGTCTCAGCCTGCAATAGGGACTCTGTGAGGTGGGCTGGGGGGACACTGCAGCCTCAGGCCACCACAGAACACAGGATCTCTAACTCAGGCCTTTGGGGAGGAGTTTCTATCTGTACTACCTAGGTTCCAGAGAGAGGCCCTGACCCCACGCTTTTCTTGCCACCCACTTGGAGCTTAGCTTGCAACGATAGAAGCCCCGGAGCTGGACTTCACCCAGGTCTGTATGTGAGATACCGTGATAAAGCGCTTGTCCTTTTAAGACAGGCATCCAGGCCCTCTGCAGAGAAGCAAGCAGGCTGACCTTGCAGGAGTACCACTATGCTTCTCCAAACCTCCCTTCCCAGCCCCCAGCCTGGGGAAGCCAATGTAGCCACACCCGTGGAGACACTGGACGCTAGCCCTCCCCACAATTCCCCTTCAGACAAGGATAACCCTGCTTGTCTGTGCTCCTCCACAGGGCAGGTGAGGGCTCATCAGCAGAGACTGTTCAGACAAGGGTCCCCCTTGCTGGCTGCATGCTTTGAAGCCCACCAAAGTTCAGTGGCCATGGCTAGGAAGTGGGGGGTGGTCAGAAGTTTTTGGCAACCTGGTAGGTGTGGGTTACTGAGCACATGTCATATGCCAGGCACTCTAAGCAAGGCTTATTTGATCGCCACCACATTCTGAGAAATAAGGATCAGTAGTATTTCACACACAGGGAAACTGAGGAACAATTGTTACAGTTCTACAACTAAGAGTTGGGGTTATGACTCTCAAATGTCTAGGAGGCTCTTTGCCTCAGAAAATGGGGAGCAGACCAAGCAGAGTGGCAGAGCTTTGAGCTCTAGGCTTGACCCACTGAGTGAAGGAGTGCTCGTGGCTTGTGAAATTCAGAGTTCTAAGTTCGAGTGTCTAGGAAACCAGGTGCTGTTGTTTCTAGACTCTGGCTTTGTGGGAACTGGGAGGAAAGGAGCAGGACCCAGACCAGCAGATGAATCCATCCTTCAACCCCCGCCCCCATACCACCAGCCATACCTGACCCAGGGATCTCAAATCTAGAGAGCACCCCATCCCACAACTTTGAAATGAAATAAAGGAGAGACACTTCCATTTCTGAGAAGGACTTGCCTTCACTTGTTAAAAAAAAAAGCAGCTACTCTTCCAAAAAAGGAAAAAACACAAAGCAAAGCTGTCAATCTCAGGCCTTAGACAAATGGAATAAAGTTGGGACTTCTCATTCTCTCCCTCTCAGAATCCAAGTCCCCCCACCCCTTCCAAAGTCACAGTACACCCAGCCTGTCACAGGCTTTGAGATGCAAATTGCACCAAGTGAAAGCAGAACAAAGAACGATTGAGGAAAGATGGGAAAAAATGGATTTGGAAAAGCTCTGTGAATTCCCTGGGAGATGGGGAAGGTGGGGCTTTCTACAAGGACTTAGCACTTCGCTAGGTTACCAAGATCACCAGTAGGAGGGAAGGCTTGGGTCAGGGAGAGGCTGGTCTCCCTGCAGTCCTTTGTGGTGGGCTAGATACTCCAACATGCTGTGAGCTATGGAGCTGCCTTCTGGACTTGACCCCATAGTAAAACCCTGCTGGGTCAGCAGGCAGACTCTAAGGAAAGGCGGGGATCGGCCTCAGGCAGGCAGTCCACGGTTCCTCAGCCAGGCCTTTGCCAGCCCCTGTGCAAACTAGACATGTCCTCACTCCCAAGGCAGCCAACTGGACTGTGATCTCCAAGTGGACAAGGATTGGGACTTGTTTTCTTGCATCCCCAGTGCAGGAGCTATGACTGAAGTACTGTGGGTACTCAATAAACACTTGGAGGGATGAATGGACAGGCACGGATGGATGGATGGATGGATGGATGGATGGATGGATGGATGGATGGATGGATGGATGAGGGGCTGGATGCCTAGGCAGATGGATGCATGCATGCATATGTAGGTGGATAGATTGATGGATAGACAGATGGATGCATAGGTGAATGGATAGGTGGGTAGATAGGTGGATGGGTGGATGAGTAGATGGATGGATGGATGGATGGATGGTAGATGAGCAGATGGGTGGATGGATAAGTAGATAGATGGATACACAGGAGAATGTATAGATGAATAGGTAGATAGATGCATGGGTAAGTAGATGGACAGATGGGTGGATAGATGATAAATGGATGAATGGATAGGTGCATGAATAGATGGGTGGGTAGGTGGGTAGATGGCTAGATGGATGAATGGATGGATGGACGAATAACTAGGTGGATGGATGAGTGAGTGGATGGATGGGTAGATGGCTGTATAGGTGTATGTATGTATGTATGTAACGTATGGACAGATGAGTAGATTAGATGGGCGGGTGGATGGATGGAGTAGCCATATGGTGAGTAAGGGAGCAGGCACATGGGGAGATACAGACTACCTGTAAATGGGTATTGGGATGGCAGAGATTTCACAGAGAAGGGAGTAGAGATGGGGGCCTGAGAAGGACAGCCATCCTTGTATCCTGTACAGAGCCCACCTGCAACACTGGTGAGGCTGTGTTTCAGTAAATGGTGTTAGTGAGAAACAGAATGTGAGGGCTAGAGTGAGCCCTAGCAACCATGGGGTCCAAACTCGTCATTTTGCTGACTGGGGGCATAAGAAGATGAAGTGTCTCACAAAAAGTCACACAGAACCTGAGTGGCAAGACAGAGACTGGAACAGGGTGTCTGCTTCTGGAGCCCGGCTGTTTCCCGTCGTTATCCTGAGCTGCCCTCCTGCCCCCGGCTCTGCTCTCCTCACTGAGCTGCCTGGCAGAATTTTGCTTTCTCCATGGATCAGAGATAAGACAAAAATCTAGAGGAGGCTAGAGCCAGACATGATATTGCGTGTCTGTAATCTCAACACTCGGGAAGCAGAGGCAGGAGGATCAGCTTATATAACTAGGTCTAGACTGAGTGGAGCTGTCTCCAAAACAGAAAAAAAAAAAGGACGTCATGGGTTGGGGGATGCACTCTCCAAGTACCCAAGACCAGAAAGAAACGTCCTGTCACCAGGCTGAGCTTAGGCACCATAGGCCGGAGGCAGGGAAGCTATGAGGATGACCCAACCTAGAGATCAAGAGCAGCTGAGCCTGTATCAGCAAGATGCTCCAGCATCAGGAGGATGCGATCTACCCCATCATTTCTGTCTGGTGGAGAGAGTACCAAAGTTGCTCACATTCCAGATCTCATCTGCCAAACATGGACTTGGTGCCTGGAGCCAGATGCCTGACCCTTGCAGTAATGTCTACCCACAAGATCCACCTATGAGATACCCACAGGGCCTCTCAGAGCCCAGGCCTGGTGGCTCATGGATCCAAGGTACTAACATGGTCTAGTCTTTGCCCTTCAGCTGAAGGAATGAAATCAGCTTGTTTGGCCTCTCCAGGATTCCTTCCCTCTCTCCTTTCTGACTGGATTAGACTCTGCCTGGTCTCCTGGCACATAGGAGGGGCTCCGTGAAGTAACAATGATGGGAACATTTAAGTTCCATATCATAAGAGCACATCTGTACTTCATATTGCAGAGAGGAATCTGCAGTCTGAATCAGAGACAGCTTAGCATGCACAAACAGCTAAGAACGGTTTGTTCTGTATAAACCTTTGACCTTGGGATGAGAGTGAGACTCAGTGGCTTTGGATGCATGGGATGTCCCACTATACAGCAAGAGAAAGGGGTGACAAGGAGAGAACGGCCAACACCATGAACCTCAGAGACATAGGACTAAATGTGACTGCCTTTGTTCTGGTTCCTTATAAAATCTGCTAACTAGGGATGGACCCAGAAGGGACATTCAGATTGTAGGACCATGGTCCTCTGGCCTCTCCAAATGCTGCCTCTCGAAATAAAGGGAACTTTAGAGAATCAATTCCTGTGTGTGTACACTGGCTTCTTCCTCCCTCCTTCCCTCCCCCCTCCCCCTTCTTCCTCCCTCCCTCCCTCCCTCCCTCCCTCCCTCCCTCCCTCCCACCTACCTACCAGGCACCACTAGCAGTGGTGCATAGCTGTGCTTCCAGACCTTGGTCTTCCTGGGACCTGGTTCTGGAGGCTCAGGCAGCTTGGGGAGTACAGTCGGAAAGGGGCAGGGCACTGGGTGGTCCAGTGGTTAATGAGGCTGCTGGGCACAGTGCCTGGGCTCTGTAATATTCATAAGGCCCCTCCAGCTGTGTCAGGCAATCGGGGCACTGATTGCTAGCCCATCTGCCTCTTAGCATTCCACTCCTGAGGAGCAAGAGCTGATGGCTGCATGTTAACTAGGAGAACACCAGGCGCTGGCCTGCACAACGGCAGCTGAGCAAGAGCCCAGGAAGCCCGGCCACTCCTCCAAGACCTGCCCATGACCGAGGGGGTCCAGCTGCCAGTATCACAGTGGTGCAAGCTGTGCATGCAAAGCAAAGGAGCTGGCTTTGGTCAACTCCAGTCCTGGCCTCCAGTCCAGCTCCTGTTGTCTCTGCAGCCTCGGCTTCCCCACATGTAAGATGAGGTGGCTCCCCTGTCACCAACTAAGACCAAATTTGTGTCAGTACAACTGCCTGTAGTTGTTGGGGACAGGGCTTCCTACTCTGGAGAAAAGCCCTTTGAAATAGGATATCTGGCCTTAAACATTCTAGATAGCTGAGGATGACCTCGAACTTCCGATACTCCTGCCTCCATTTCTCAAGGGCTGGGATTGGAGGCCTGCAACACCCTGTCTGGGTTATGCACTGCCGGGGATGGAACCTCATTATTCTAAGCAAGCACTTTGCTGAGTGAACTGCATTCCAACTCTCCATTGCTTTTTTTTTTTTAACAATTTTTTTTTAGTTTTTTAAATTTATTTTCATATGTGTATGCATGTACTGTCTGCATGTAGGTTGGTGCACCCGTGTCATGCAATGCGGAGGTCAGAAGAGGGCGTCGGATTCCCCTGGAACTGGAGTTAAAGACGGTTCTCAGCTGCCATGTGGGTGCTGGGGATTGAACCCAGGTCCTCTGCAAGAGTAGTCGGCACTCTTAACTGCTAGGCTATCTCTCTAGCCCCTCTCCATTGCTTTTTATACCCAGAATGTTTTAAGTGCTCATTGTATAAAAACAAACTAGAAATGATAGCTAAAGAGAAAGAAGAAAATTGAGACCACTCATGATTCAAAACATAGTGCTGACTACCTTCAATGATGACTAACCTTTCAGACTTTTCTAGATGGATTTTTAATGAAATTAATCATACACTGTCTTTAAAAATAGTACATCAGGGGGCTGGAGAGATGGCTCAGTGATTAAGAGTATTGGCTACTCTTGCAGAGGACCAGGGTTTGATTCCCAGCACAAATATGGTGGGTAACAACTGACTCTAACTCTGATTCCAGGGGATCTGACACCCTCTTCTGACCTCTGTGGGCACTGCATGACATGGTTGCACTTACATGCAGGACAACAATCATACCCATAAAATAAAAATGATAAAGTATTTTTTTTTTTTTTGTCTTTTCGAGACAGGGTCTCCCTGTAGCCCCAGCTGTCCTGGAACTCACTCTGTAGACCAGGCTGGCCTTGAACTCACAAAGATCCACCTGCCTCTGCCTCCCAAGTGTTAGGATTAAAGGCTTGCGCCACCACACCCAGCTAAGATGATAAAGTATTTTTAAAAACATGTATCATTAATCATTTTCTCTCATCAAATGCTCTTCTGCATGAGTAGTTCCCCAAGTGTAATATGGGGTCCTTAGAGCTCCTCGAGACCTTTTCAGGGGGTCAGGAAGATGGCTCAGCAGGAAAGGTACTAGCTACCAAACCTGAGGACCTGAGTTTCATCCCTGGGACTCACGTGGTAGAAAGAGAGAAGCCGATACCCCAGGTTGTCCTCCCTCCTCCACATTTCCTGCAGGCTGTCCTCCTTCCTCCACATTTCCCGTGGGTTGTCCTCCCTCTTCCACATTTCCCGTGGGTTGTCCTCCCTCTTTCACATTTCCCACAGGTTGTCCTCCCTCTTCCACATTTCCCACAGGTTGTCCTCCCTCCTCCACATTTCCGGAGGGCTGTCATCACACCTCCACATTTGAACCATGCCATGCATGTATGTCCCTATCCCACAAAACAAATAAATGAAATGTAAAAACAAAATAAATTTAAAAAAACCTTGGACTGCAAGATGACTCAGTGGTTAAGAGCACTGGCTGCTCTTGCAGAAGACCTGGATTTGGTTCCCAGCACTCACATGGCAGGTAACAACTGCCATAACTCCAGTTCCTGGGGATCTGATGCCCTCTTCTGACCTCCACTGGCATTGCACAACATGGGTGCACTTACAAATAAGCAAGAAAAACTTATTAATTAATTAACGAATTAATTTAAAAAGCAAGGCTTGTCCAGGTTGTCCGGGGGCCAAGGCCACTTTGTCACAGCCTTCTTGCTCTCTCTTCCTGGAGTAAACCATGCTTTGCAGAGGTTTCCAGTAGGATACTGCAAGGGGCTGCTGTGAGACTCCAGCCATTTTCTGTCAGGCTGGAGGAAGTTAAAAAGCATTTTCAGAAGCAGAAAGCAATGCTGTCCTTCCCACTGACTTTGTTTCCAGTGTGGGAATCTAACCAAAAGCTTTCTACATGGTGCATTCACTCCATCACCCAGACAGACCCTAGCCCCTTATTCATTTTTGTTTCAGAAAATATTACTTGTCACAAAAATATTTTCCTATAGAGTGAAATAGCTTGTTATACCATTTTAAGTGCATTAATAATATTTTAAAGATTTAAAAAATATTTATTTTTATTTTATATGTGTGAGTGTATTGCTTGCATGTATATAACTGCACCTGCATCATCCAGTGCCTGAGGAAGACAAAAGAGGGTGTCTGATCTCCCAGAACTGGAGTTATGGATGATTGTTAGCTACCATGTGGGTGCTGGGATTTGAACTGTGGTCTTCTGCAAGAGCAGCCAGTTCTCTTAACTGCTGAGCCATCTCTCTAGTCCCTTTTAAAGATCTATTTTTTTGAGACAGGGCTGGCCTGGAACTCACAGAAATCCACCTGATTTCTACCTTCTGAGTGCTGGGATCAAAGGCATGGGTCAGCACATCTAGCTTTTAAGATTTTGTGTTTTTGTCAGGCGTGGTGGCACACGCCTTTAATCCTAGCACTTGGGAGGCAGAGGCAGGCGGATCTTTGTGAGTTCAAAGCCAGCCTGGTCTACAGAGTGAGTTCCAGGACAGCTGGGGCTACAGGGAGACCCTGTCTCGAAAAGACCAAAAAACAAACAAAAAAAAAGATTTTATGTTTTTTAGACAGAGTCTCATGTAGCCAAGGATGACCTTGAATTCCTGCCTCTACTTCCTGAGTGCTGGGATTATAGGTGGTGTGTGCCACCATGTCAAGTTTATACAGTGTTGAAGACTGAGACTAGGGTCTTAGATACATTAGGTAAGGGCTACATCCTGGGCTCCATCCCCAGTTCAAGATGACTTCATTTTTGTGTTGAAAAGGCAAAATGTTGATAGATATAATTCACAAAACCAAAAGCCCCTTAGCATGCTTAATTGTCTGTAAATGTGGAAACTGACCCTGAGATAGAACACTCCAGAATGTTCTAGCACAGGGTCTATCTTGACAAGCACAATATCCACAGGAAGGGGGCAGTGCCGCCTGCTTCCTCCATGAGCAAACTGCAGGGCGTGTCCAGACTTTCAGGATTCCTTGTAAACATTTCTTGTAAACCCAAAGTGAAACGTGAAAGAAGTGGAAACTACAGAAATCAAAAGCTGGTGTGAGCCACCTTGATAAGGCTCAATCAAGCCATAAAAGTATCACAGAGTGTAAACAATGAAGATGGAAAATATAGGTGAGATACACATGTGAATGTACATGCTTGTCAGGTATTTCCATGGAGGGACTATCCTCTGTGTAGAGTCCCATGTTTTCTTTTCTGTACAGCGCATGAAGTATTTAAACCTGTGCCCTCAACAGGACAAACTCTTTCCTTACCATGACAGGAGCCAAGAGGAAATGTCTAGAAACTTTTATTACTGTTGAAAATAATAATAAAAAAATAAGGTTTTAAAAATCAATGGAAAATGCTGTAAACAAGCCAGATATGGTGTTGCACGTCTTTAATCTCAGCACTTGGGAGGCAGAGGCAGCCTACCTGTAATCCCAGCTTTCAGAAAGTGGAGACAGGATTTCTTGAGCAAGCTGGCTAACTACACTAGCCAAATAGGTGAGCTCTGGGTTCAAGTGAGAGCCCGGTGACATTTTTTAAAGACATCTTTCCTGCTGACAGTGACAGTGGGCGATGTGCCTTCAGGGCACGAGAGCCCTTCAAGGCTGTCAGGTGAAAAATCAAAGATGAAAAGATTGCTAAGGTTTAGCTCCCCAAGGGTCATTAAGCACAGTGTGAAGTCTGACCGCACTGTCCATCAAGAGGTGGGCAGGTGAGGCTCTGAGGAGTGGGAGTGAGGGATGAAGGGAAGTTTGGACAGTGGGCAGGGACCTCCAGTCTCCCAACCATGTCATGAGACCTGCTTGCTTCCAGAAGAAAAGGATGAAGGTAGAAGCCAATAGGACACCCCGCCCAGCCTCTCCTGCACCTGGCCAGTTGTAGGTGGGGCCCACACTGCCCAACAGAACAGTCCTCTGCTTACTTCATAGCACTGGGCAACCTGGACTTCAGCCTGGCTGGCCCTACACAGCTCTCCCTGACCCACCCTACATCCTTGTCCCATTGGGCTGGAAACATAGGGTGATATCAAGAGTAAAATGTTATCAAGTGACACAATGCCAACAAAAGCCGAAGGATTTGTCTTGTTTCCAATGCCTTAAAAAAAAATCAGCTTTAGAGCAACCCCAGGATGGGGAGGAGACAGGGCCGAAGCCGAGAGCTGTCTTAAACCAGGACATATGATACCTGCTCAGGGGTCCCTTCCAGGTTTATTGACAGTGTCGCCTTCTATGCCTGGTCACCACGAATTAGCCCCATGTTGCGGCTCCCCCTCTTTAGGGACAACTCTGGGGAAGAAGTGAATGATAATCTGGCAGGCCACCACAGCAGGCCTTCCCCCTGCCCGCTGGCACAGGCCACGAGGGAAGGCACGAGCACAGGCTTCTTGACTAATGAACACAAACAGTTTCACATATTTGAAAGCACAGAAAGTCTCAGGTAAAAATCTAAAACCCCAAGCGTCAGGGTCAAACCAGGGAAAGCCCTGCTGGAGGAATGGATTGTGCCAAAGTGTGGGGGGGGGCATTCGGAGTGGTTTCCATTATACTTGCACACAGCCATACAGGTAAGAATCCTAGTCCACTAGTACTCAACTGGCTTCCCAAACAAATGGCAGAAAACTGTGGTGCTGAGTGAGTCGGTCTAGCCCATGGTCTTCAGTCTTATTTAAGATACCTGTTCTGGACTCTCAGCTCTATGGTGGTAGCGTGGCTCGCTGCTGCCCGCCCGCCCACTCCTCCTCTGTGCTCCAAGAAGCTGCGGCCACTACTGAGGGTCTGGTCCCTCTCTCTATGTACCCTGGCTGGCCTGGAGCTTGCTATGTTGCTATGGTGACAGTACTATGCTTCCCAGGTTCTGAGATTCAGGCATGTGTCATGACACCTAGTTGACATTAAAATATTTTTTAAATTTTATTTTTATTTTATGTGTATGAATGTTTTGCCCGGATGTATGTAAGTGCACTATGTGTGTGGGCAATGCCTGTGGAGGCCAGAAGGGGATGTCAGACCCCCTGGAACAGGAGCTACATACAGATGGCTGTTAGTTCCCATGTGGGTGCTGGGAACTGAACCCAGGTCCTCTGGAAGAGCAACCAGTGCTCTTAACCACTGAACCATCTCTCTAGTCCCCAGCTAACTTTGTAACTTGAAGACAGTTTGGCTGGACAGATTCCTGCAATGGTTTGAAAGTAAATAGGGCTGGACTGCCTGTTCCCCCGAACCTTCCACAGTCCTGAACACTCTCATTCTTAAATGTTTTGTCTTCTGTGAGTTGTTTACATGTTTCTTTTGTCCATTTCTCTTTTATGCTGATTTTTTCTGGAACTTACTATGTTCTGGTCATAAATCTTTTTTTTTTAATTTTATTTATTTCTGTATGTGTATGAATGTACTGTCTGCATGCAAGTTTGTGCACCCATGTCGTACAATGCCGCAGAGGTCAGAAGAGGGTGTCGGATTCCCCTGGAACTGGAGTTCTCCTGGAATTGGAGTTTCAGACGGTTCTCGGCCACCATGTGGGTGCTGGGGATCGAACCTGGGTCCTCTGTAAGAGCGGTCGGCGCTCTTACCCGCTAGGCTATCTCTCCAGCCCCCTGGTCATAAATCTTTTATTAATAATATATTGCAAATATTCTGCTCAAGCACGTGGGTTCCTTTTAATTATGCTTAGGTACCTCATTCAGAAATGTAGTTATTTTCAAAATATATTCTAATATATTAGTCACTTCCTTTATGGTCTGGGGGATGCTTGTTCTGTGTAGGGAAGCAAAATGTTCTTCTGGGGTGGTGGCAGAAATAGTTCAATGGGTAAATCGGTTTGTGGCCCACCAAGCCTTAAAGACCAGAGTTCAATTCCCAAGGACCTACATGGTAAAGGAAAAGCACCAACTCCTGAAAATTGTCCTTTGACCTCCACATATGCACTGTGGCGTGCATGTACGCACGCGCACACACACACATGCACGCACGCACGCACACACACACACACACACACGCACACACTAAGAAAAAAATAAAGATAAAAAACTCTTAATAATGTTCTCCAATTGCTTCTGAATACTAGCAGACTTCCTTCCTCCCCTCCTTCCTCCCTCCCTTCTTTCCTTCCTTCCTTCCTTCCTTCCTTCCTTCCTTCCTTCCTTCCTTCCTTCCCTCCCTCCTTCCCTTCTTCCTTCCTTCCTTTCTTTGTGTGACAGAATCTCACTATGTACCTTGGGCTGGCCTTGAACTTGTGATTCTCCTGTTTCAATCTTCCAAGTGTTGGGACTGTAGACATGCCCAGGCCTCTCCTCTCCTCCCCTCCTTTTTTTTTTTCTCCTCCTCTCTTTTAAGCATATGTATCTTGAATCCATCTGGGTCTTTGGGTGTGTGAGAACACATTGAGAGTTGACCCCTGTGGGCCATAAAGCAAAGCATGTCGCATGCTGGCAGTGGGCTTGTGCCTGTCCTTCTGGGGACCCATGAGTCCACAGACTGAGCTGGCTTCTCCAAGGCATAAATCTGGTTTGGAAAAGGCAGACTGTATTTCAGAAGTCTGTGAGCAGAGCTGACAAACTTCCTGAGAAAATACACCCCATTTATGCCATGTAGCTCCTGGGCAGCCTTTACCACCCCATCTCTGTGTGGGCTAAGCAGCTTTCAGGACCATGCCCACTTAAGGCAGCCAGGGCTGATGTAGGTTGAACAGTTAAGATCCCATTTTTATCACCACAGAAAAACATGGAGCAGAAAAGCTGAGTGGTACACCCAAAGCTGCATGGTTAGCAGGAGACAGAGCCCAGACCTCCTGCCTCCAGGTCACTCCTTGTTCCTCAGCGTCTCTAAACCCGTCTCTGAACTCAGGCCTCGCTGCAACTGGCCCCATGGTGGGGAAGAAGGGTCTGGCTTAAGTAGTTTCCAAACCTGAGCCCCCAGAACCTGAAAATTGTCCCTGCCACCTGGTGACTGTGTTTCTAGAACCAGAATCAGTTTTTCCTTCTCAAAGCACCTCCTCCTCCCCTGAGCACAGATGAGTCAGGTCAGGAAGGGGAAATCAGGCATAAACAAGTGGGACTGACAGCCGGCACTTTGCCTGAGGCGCGTGACCTCCCACGAGCCTTCGGGGACTGTGCCTGAATGGCTACAGCATCAAAATTGCATCAAAATTGCACCGCGTAGGCTTTGCAGGTTTAATCCGCTGCTGTCATGTAAGCAGGCCCTGCGGTGGAAGCCTCCAGGCAGGGGGTGGGCACCAGGGGAAGGCAGATGGTGGCCGGTCATTCAATGAGTGTGCCCTTTTTACACCTGGCCAAGTACATATGGCTGCCCCTGCCTCCCTCCAGCTCCACACTAAAGGACACTGGGATGCGGTCACAGACCCAGAACGGGCCTTAGAGAGAGGTGTGTTCCAGGCCTCTGGGCAGGGACCCATCCTGGCACACAGAACACAGATCTCAGTCCCCAGCCCCAGGTCCAGCCCTGCACTTGTGCAGAATCTCAGGGAACCAGGGCCACCTACCTGCTCCAGGGGGATGACAAGGAAAGAGCCTCCTCCTGCACTCTCAGTGACGATGGCCAGGAAGCGTGCGTTGACAGCGCAGAAGTGGTTGTCATGCACATTCTTGGTGATGGGAATGCCGTCAAAGCAGTGCTCCCGGTTTGCCACCTTCCCATACACATTCCGGAACTTGGAGCTGCGGTACTGCGGACGCCAGGACATCTACAAGAGACCAAGAGAGACAGGGTCAGGCTGAGCACTGCTTCATGAAAAGCCTGGACTGGGCACTGGGGAGTCAGGGACACGGGGAGGTGAGCTCTGAGGCCCTCAGTATGTCAGCTACATGCTGAGAAGGAGCACAGGCTGGCATGTGGATATTCACACCTTTCCTGTTGATATATGACTGCCCAACTCACCTTCACCTTCTAGAAAGACTGTAAGGTTCTCTCCACACCAAAGCACATGGCACACCATATGGCAAGCCATCCACACACATGACGCATCCTGAGTGTCCAAATCTACTCAGCTTAGTCTGGAAAGTGCAGGCCAAGGAAGATGGGGCAATGCCAAGGGCAGGGATGGGCTTATTCCTCCAGGCACAAGGAGGTAAGCCACTGTACTTCATCATCACCTCCTCTGAGTCTTTCTAGAACTTTCTATTACATAAGCGCACCCTCAAAATCTCTTAGTTCTATGCATCAGCATCAAGGCCACCATCATCATTATCATCATCATCATCGTCATCAGGCACAGGTGAAGTGAGTTGTCTGAGCTGAGTGCTGACCCTTGTGATTCTGGAGTGAAGTCCTCAGTGTGTGACCCCAGGACCACCTGTATCAGGATCCCTCGGGTGGAGGAGGTTTCTGAGCTTCCCATCTACTTCTTGAAAGTTCAATTTCTGGGTCCCAGTCTAGATCTATGGAGCCAAGTGTAGTAATTTGTGGCTGGGGTCCAGCATGTGCAATGCTGACTCAGTTTCCTTGCCCACCCCAGCTGACACAGAAGCAGTCTGACTTGAGAGTTCCTGTTTTGGAGAGCAGGGTGGGCCCTCCTCAGCTCACCCTGCCCACCATCGTCAGGGCAGAGTCCCACCAGCCAGCAGGACCTGTTCGCAATGCAAGCGGCACGTGAGTGAAGAGCCCATGGCAGCCTCCCTGTGGGACAGTGCCTCCTGCAGGAAATCCTCACCGTAGGGCGAGCCCAGCCAGGGCCCCACAGAGCAGGGGTTCAGTGAGAGCTCTGTGCGGTGGTCACACACCCCTGACATTTGGAAAGCTCTGTACTTAGCCAAAAGTTCAGGAAACAATCACTCTTTTTTTTGTTCCATACAGGGTCTCATATATCCCAGGCCAGCCTTAAACTCTATAGAATACGGATGACTTTAAATATTTGATCCACCTGCCTTCACTGCCTGAGAGTTTGGTAAGCACCACCACAGCCAGTTTACACAGCACTGGGGAGGGAACCCACAGCTTCGTGCCTGTGAGGCCAGCACTCTACCGACTGAACCACAACCCCAGTCCCTTAGGCTACAGGCTCTGACTGCATCCATCTCCTCTCCTTCTTGCCCCAGCTCCCAGTAGGCTGGGCTGGAGTCTCCCTCCCCATTTCAGGATAAAGAGAGGCAAGTGCCGGGCATGGTGACGCACGCCTTTAATCCTAGCACTTGGGAGGCAGAGGCAGGCGGATCTTTGTGAGTTCAAGGCCAGCCTGGTCTACAGAGTGAGTTCCAGGACAGCTGGGGCTACACAGAGACCCTGTCTCGAAAAGACCAAAAAAAAAAGAGAGGCAAGTGATGTTCCCTAGGAGGAAACAAATCAAAAGCAAAGAACCACCTTAGAACCAGGAAACCAACTCAGACCTTGACTGAAGATGAGATTTTACATTTGATTTCAGTGAAGCCAGGAGCCAGACCCCAAAGCCTTCTTTACTAGAAGAAGAAGGCCAGAAGACTCCTCACGGTCGGAGGAGCCCTGCTCTCTGGCATCTGCCTCCTTCTGTTTCTTCTCTGCTTCCTGGGTCACTCTGTCCCAGCAGGGCCAACTCCCACTGTCCCTCCATCCTATTACCTGCCGTAGCCCACCTGGCTCCCACCTGCCTCCTCTCTCTGCTGCATTCTGCCCACATCACTGTGGATAAGGTTATTCTGGAGAGAAGAGACTGGTGGGAGTCTGGAGGTCCAACACCGTCCTCAAGGCCTCAGGCAATCCCTGCCCCTCTGCCACAGGCGCTTCATCAAAGCGCCCAGGGGGTCCTTCCTCATGGTACAGAGAGTAAGATTTTTTTTTTTACCTACTACCCTGGACTCCTGCTTCCTGTCTCAACCTCCTCATTATTAGGATTACAGGCCTGAACCACCAAACCTAGTTAAGAGAGGGTGTCTAATTTTAGGAGTCACATATTTATTTTAATTTACATTAGAAAAGAAGGTAACGTATGCAGAACCCATGAAATCACAGGCACAATTGCAAATGAGTACTAATAAGATTGTTTAAAAGAAGGAAAAGAATCAGTTCAAAGAAAAACACACTATGAAAAGTACACTGTGGCAGGGCGTGGTGGCGCACGCCTTTAATCCTAGCACTCGGGAGGCAGAGGCAGGCGGATCTTTGTGAGTTCGAGGCCAGCCTGGTCTACAGAGTGAGTTCCAGGACAGCTGGGACTACAGGGAGACCCTGTATCGAAAACACCAAAAAAAAAAAAAAGTACACTGTGGGTTTGTCCCCTGGCTAAAGTGCCATCTGAGCGGGGGGATTATGCCAGGGAGAAGAACATTCTAAATCCCACAGTTCCCACAGGAGAGGTACTGCACCTGATCAGCCCAACACATTACTGGCACTGTTCTGGCCTGGCAGGCCTTCTTTCTGTTCAGTCAGAGCTTGGCCTCAGAGCTGACGTCCTCAGACTGAGGAGTCAGCACTCTCCCAGCTCCTGATTTAGTCCTTGTCCCCAGGTCTCCTCCTGGGCCCGGGCTCCTCTCTGGGACAGCAGGAAAGGACATCTGTGCTGAGCAGGACTGAGTTCCACCCTGTGTTCTTGTGGACGCCCCAGCAGGGCTTAGGAGGCAAAGAGCCCAGTCAGCCCCCCCCCCCCCCCCCCCCCCCCCCCCCCCCCCCCCCCCCCCCGGCCTGGAGGCAGCCCAGCCCCTCCCACATCCTCAAGGAAGCCCAAACCAGTAGGAAGAAGGCAAAGAAGGCAGCTCAGCCTGCACTAGAACCCAGATCTAATGGGTGGGGACAGCAAGCTCTCCTTGTGATCGCAGTGCCTCCTATGGCTGGGTGGAAGGAAGATCTGATCCTTTCCAGCACAGACCTCATTGCAAAGCCTCTGAGGAGGTCAAGGGAAGACTGGCAAGCCCAGAACTAGGGTCCACACAAACTGAGATTCAGGTCCCACCCTGCTGCAGAATGGCTGTGTGATTGGGCACTGAACTTCTCTGTGCTGTCTCTGTCTGCTCTTATAGAAAAGAGGCAACTATCCCCTCAACTTCCAAGGACCGGGGGAGTCAGTGCCAAGCTGTCCAGCTCGTGCCCAGCAAAAAGCCTGCTGACCCAAGGCTCTCCTGAGCTTCCCATACCTACCTTTACCCCAGGTATCCTGGGGAGCCCTGGTGGCCCTGTCTCACCTCCTGACATCATCTCCTCCACCGCCACCTTCCCTCTTCCTCTCTTGCTTTCTCCTTTCTCCCACTCTCAACTTTTCTTTCCCTTCTGTGGCCCCAGCTACCAGCCTTCAGGTACAATAACAGGCAAGACGCATATGTAGACGCATATGTAGACAACATATGTAGACGCATATGTAGACGCATATGTAGACGCATATGTGGCAGAGTCTTGACGGGCTGATATTCCTCCTTCCTCTCTCTCTTCCTCCTCCTCCTCCTCCTCCTCCTCCTCCTCTTCCTCTTCCTCCTCCTCCTTTCCCTTCTCCTTCTTCTTCTCCTTCTTTTCCAACAAGGTCTCATATAACTCAGGCGTGCCTCAAAATTGACAGATGTATAGCCTAGGATGTCCTTGAACTCCTGACCCTCCTGCCTCCATCTTTGAATGCTGGGATTACAATCATGAGCTACCACACTGGGTTTAAGCAGTGCTGGGAGTTGATCCCAGGGCTTTGTGGGCATCTGTGACTCTACCAAGTGAGCCACATCCCCAGCCCGTATTCATTGACCGATGGACTGATTTATTGATTGGGACTCTGTGTATTCCAGGCTGGTCTGGAACCTTTCATCCTCCTGCCTCAGCCTCCCAAGTGCTGGGAATACCAGAGTGTGCCACGCAGCATGTACGATCCTTGGAGCATCCCTTGCCCTCAGCCCAGCTAGCCCTGTGAACTGGACCCTGGGGGGGGGCAGAGGTCTTGAATTGGGGTTCTGACTCAGCAGCTACATTTTCCCAATGAACATGCTCCCTGGATGGTCCTGGGTAGTTCTAGAAGGAAACAGTCCTGCTTCTTGGGAAGATGAAGCTGGGACATAGTGATCCAGGATGACCCCTACCATGGTTGCAAACTGGGGGATGATCTTTTTATATTTCTATATATATAGTTTATTAATTTTATTTTTTGTGTAGGAATATATTGGCTACATGTATGTAAGTGCACCCATGTCATGAAATGCCCATGGAGGTCAGAAGAGGGTGTCTGATCCCCTGGGACCAGAGTTATGGACAGTTGTTAGCTGCCATGTGGGTGCTGGGAAAGGAAACTGGGTCCTCTGCAAGAGCAGCCAGTGCTCTTAACCACTGAGCCATCTCTCAGCCTCTGACTAGGACTGATCTTGATGGAGCTTTGGATGGGTCGAGCAGGGGGCCAAGGGGCCCTAGAGGATCAGAAGCCACCTCACTGGGCCTACAGGGAGTGCTCACCACAGAGGGGTGAACTGGAGCCTAGGGTTCTGAGGCCTCCTCTAGCTAGGCAAGAGGGCCAGGGGTTTCAGACACAGACCGAGGAGATGGTTTCTAGTTGTAGCCCTGGAGAGTTCGAGACTGCTGACTTACTTTGGGGGAGCTAAGTATCCCCGGGTCAGGGACAGCTCCAGGTCACACCCCTCAGCCCATAGTCTGGCAGGACATCAGAGGATTCAGAACCAGATGGAGAACTTTGGAGAACTGGGCAGGTGGCAGGTCTGCAAGACTGGGTTCCCCCAGGCTACCTGCCACAGAATTAGCTGAGGTGTTTGGAGGAATGTGGGTTCCTGGACCACTTCAGGCCAGCGATGGCATGATCTTGAGCAATCTATATTTTTAAGGCCCCAGATGAGACAGCCAGAGAAGGCTTTGCTATCTGTATACTATCTATAGACCAGCAACACTGGCACGACCTGGGAACTGCTCAGAAAGGCAGACTCCAGGGTTGGAGATGCGGCTTAGTTGGTGCAGTGCCCTGGCTTAAGTCCCACATGTGGGTGGCACATGCCTGTAATCCCAGTACTTGGGTGGTGGAGGCAGGAAGATCTCAAGTTCAAGGTCATCCTCAGTACATATAAGATGGAGGCCAGCCTGGGCTGTGTGAGCACAGCTTAGCAGATCTCAGGTGATGTGCATAGATGTTGAACTTAACAATCACATCTGGAGTCCATTGCTTCTCTACTTGTGTGTCCCAGGGTCAGCATGTGGGCATGCAAGATATAGGCAGGCATGCCTGGTGGTCACTATTCCCAGCTACTAGGAGGGAGGGAGGGAAAGGCAGGAGGATTACAAATTCAAGGCCTGACCAGGCTGCAGAGCGAGTAAGGCCAACCTGGATAAGTTCAAAGATACTGTTTCCAAATAAAAAGTAGAAAAGGGCTGAGGTTGTAGGTCAGTGGTGGAATGCTTGCCTGGCGTGCACAAGGCCCTGGGTTCAACCCCTAGTCACACACGCACCACACACACATGCATACAGGAACAAGGGACTGACCCCACCAAAGCAAAATGTCCAATCAGGAAGCAGAAGATGAGGACTGAGACTCTGTTTCTAGCACATTCCTGGGTATAGAAGATACTGGTTTCATGTGTCAGATTCCTATTCCTGTGTTCAGGGCAAGCAGCACTGTGCCCCAGAAGCCTTTGCTCCTGGGCCTTACATATGTATGTCACTTTACCTCTCCAGCCTCCTTCTTTCTGTCTGTAAAATGGACACAATCCTTACATGTCCTAAGGTAGGTGGAGGAGCCAGTGGGACAAGGTGGACCCTCTTTGTGAGCTGCAAGCACTCCACAAAAACTCTTTCCTGAGCTACCGGGGGCTCCAGTGGATCCAGTGATCCTTGCCGACCACTGTGGGCTACACTCCAGGAAGAAGAGGTCAATGCAACAGCCTCAGGTTCTCCTTTACTCCACCCTCCCAGGCTGCGTACACAAGACATTGCACACAGTAGGTCCTCGATTAGGATGGGCTGAAATTCCAGCTAGGGACTAATTCTCAGCCCAGTTTTCTTTCCACTGCAGCCTCTTGTCCTCCCACCCTCCTCTGAGGCCCATGACCTAAGCCTTGGGAATAGAAAGCAACTTTACAACAAGGCCCATTTATAGCTGGGGATAAAGGCTGAGCTGGGCAGATCCACCTGTGAAATGTTGTCCTTACTCTTGGGATGGTTTGGGACCCTGAGTTTGGAGATCCTCTAGGGTCGGGTCCTTCCCTTCTCGGGGCTATCACCCCTGGGTGTACCCAAGCCAGGACACAGCCAGGATACATGTTTATGATCATGCAGTCCTAGCCAGGGAAACCTGCCAAGTAACGACCTGCCATGTGTGCATGCTGTGGAGGGGGCATCTGTGCTGCCTGGGGGGTGGGGCAGGAGGCCATGCTGCCATCTCCTTATGCCTCCATGGTCCTGCAGAAAACCCTACTCTTGGTCCCTGTGGCCAGTGTGCCTTCAAATTGCTGCCTGAAAGACAAAGAACTTGGCTCCCTGGCACTTGGCAGTGCAGACAAAGGCAGCTGATAAAGTGTCCCTGGGGAACATGGTGACAAGGCTTGGCCACACCTTCCCCCTCCCAAGAGATAATCTCTCTGGATTACCACTAGGGGAGAGAGGAGGACTTTCGAGCTGCCATCACTGTTGCAGGAGAAAGAAAGCCCACGTTGTCGTCAGCACTCCAAATGAGAAGCTTTATAGTACCATCAATCACGGGCAGGAAAGTGGGCACCGCATCATCTTGCCCACAGAGAAGCAGGTGCCAAGACACATGGCCAGAGCTCATCTGGAGATACACTCTGCACTGTTCACCTGTGCATGTGTGTGTGTGTGTGTGTGTGTGTATGTGTGTGTGTGTGCGCGTGTACATGCATGTGAATCAAGTCACAGCCTCTTTCTTGGCCTTGGAAACATTTCGAGGACCCCCCACACACACACACCAGTTGAAAATTTAGAAACTAGAGCAGAAACTTTGGGATTGAACTTTATGTTACTGAGAAAAAAAAAAGGGGGCTTTGTGTTGAAACCCCTCTGGTGGCTCTTGCTTGGCACTTGCTGCCTCACAGAAAGAATCCACCAGCTAACTCAGGCAGGTCCAGCAACGAAGGGGGCATTCTCAGGGCCCCTGGTCAACAATTCTGGGACAACCTCTGCACCCCCAACTCACAGGGCCACAGCCTCGTTCTAGGTGGCCGTACTATGTGTGTCCCACGTGGCCCTTCAGCTCAAAGTGCTGCTCAGAGGGAGCAGCCCAGCCAGCTGCTCCCCTTGGGGGCATTAATGAAGGCACAGTGAGCCAGGGTTGGCAGCGGAGTCAGGAGGCACAGCAGAGGGAAGGGGGTGGAGGAGAGGAGGGAGAGACACGTAAGGGAGCACTCATCTTGTATTTGCATATTGGTGCACGTTTGTATGTGTGTGGATGCATGTAGAAGCCAGAGGTCAGCACTGCTCGGGAGTCATCCATCTTGTTTTTTAATGTAAATTTTCTTTCTTTTTTTTCCCCATTTTCGTGTGTGTGTGTGTGTGTGTGTGTGTGTGTGGTGTGTGTGTGTGTGTGTGAACATGAGTGCACACACACGTGGAGGCCCAAGTTTGAAAATCACCCTCCCTTCCTCTTCCACCTCATTCATGGAGGCAGGGTCTCCCAGGCGAACCCAGAGCTGGCTGGTAGGGTTAGCTTTCCTACCCAGCTTGCTATGGGGGTCCCATCCCTACCTTCGGAGGCTGGGATTACTGATGGGCTGTTTACATGGGTGCTGGAGATCCACACTCTGATTCCTTACACACTTGGGTGTACACGCTTGCAAGGCAAGCACTTCACCAACCCAGCTATCGTTCCAGCATGGCTGGCTGACTTCTTAAGTACATTAGCTTGTCTCGATCCTCCACATTTATTAGCTGAGACCTTCCGGTTTGCCCTGGTTGGCTTTCATTGTTACCCTGCCCAGAGTCATCTGAGAGGAAAACCTCAGGTGAGGAACTTCCTAGATCAGATGGCCTCTGGGCATGTCTGTGGGCATCGTCTTGACTCTTAGTTGATGTAGGAGGGCCCAACCACTGTGGGCAGCACTGTTCTCTAGGCAGCAGGAGTGAGCCAGCTTCTTCCTCCTACTGTGTTTCTGTGGCTGTGAAGTGAGTTCATTGGTTGGAGGTAATGCCGTGTGGAACAGCAAGCAGACCTGCCTTCGGATCCCTGTTTGAGTCCCTGCTCTGACTTCCCTCGGTGATGGACTCTAATATATAAGCTTAGTTGCTTTTGGTTGTAGTGTTTGTCCCAGCAACAGAATGAAACTAGAACACTAACTACTCTTCCACAAGCTAGCATCCATTACCCAGAGGCAGTGGGACTATTAATGCAGAATTCAAACATTTCTGGTTCTGGGATCCCAGCTGGGATTCTGAAGCAATGCAACAACAGCCCAGAGGCAGATTTGTTGAGAGAAGGTTTGGATAAATCAGCTTTCCCTTGAGGGGAAAAGAGAAGCCTTCCTATCATAAAGAGATCCCGATCAGACTCAGAGGAGTGAAAAGCCACATGTGTCAACCAGTGACTGCGGGGCAAGAAGAAAAATAGAGGCAGGAAGCAGGTGCCCAGAGATGCACCCTGATTTTTGTACTTTGGGCCAAAATCTCACAGGAGAACATTGGGGGATTTGGGGGGGGGGAGACTTTCCAACCCCTGGCTTGGGATCTGGATGGAGAGAGGACACTGGAACAATAAGCCAAGTGAAAGCTGAAATGGGAGGGCGGGGCCCAGCCAGGGTAGCCCAGCATGCACCCCTCAGCACATGCCTCTGAGGATGGATGAGCATGTCTCAGAGCTGCCAGCCACCAGGAAGATGACATGTGAGGAGACAAGACAGTGTCGTCAGAGACTGTGGGCAGCCGGTCCCAGCCTGGGCAAGATGGTCCACAGATTGGGGCCCACCAAGGCCAATAGAGGGTCTGTTGAGGGTGGACCCTGTCAGCAGGACCAAGAGGAAAATGAAACAGGAGTTAGCCAACTGCAGATGCCCAGAGAATGCCCCAGATAGGACAGACTGGCCACTCCTCAGTCTGTATCTGCCAGAACATGTTAGGAGCCAGGGATCACCTCCCTCTCACATCTGAGGTCACTTATATAAACTGGCCATCCACATCCCAGATGCCAGAGAGAAATTCTGCAAGGTGAGCCCTTTGCAGCCATTCAAGCAGAAGATGAGTCACAGGAAAGAGGCTGGAGCCTTTGCGTGACAACAACCTATGGTAACGTGTTTATCCAGGCCACCTGCGGTGGGGCTCGACAATGACATCAAAACACACCTGTATCTTTGCACACGGAACTTAGGGGGGATCTCATAGGGCATGAAGTTCTGCACACTCCCTAGAGGGACCGTGTGAGTGATCTCTAGAGTCATGCTTAAAGGGCTGCGGGGGCAGAAACCCTAGAGGTCTGGCTGCGTGGATAAAACAACCAGGTAGGTGCCTCTGGGCACTTGTCTGCTCTGTACCATGGATTCAGGCTTTCACAGGCAGGAGGGCTGGCTACCAGCCACTTTGATTAAAGGTGGGCAGAGTGTGTTTCTGGCAAGCTGCAGAGTCCACTGCAGAAGCAGTGAGGGCTGGCCTCCGCGGCTGCAGCTGTTCCCAGCCACCCCAGTCACCTACCCTCCTCCGCCAGGAGATGCAGCCCATTCCTGGCAGCTCAAGCAGAGGCCTCTCCCTCCCAGGGGTGCTGTCACTTCCTTTGAGGTTAGAGGTTAGTGTACCAGCCCCACTGTGGTTCCCCGGCACCTGCACTGTATCTGGGTCACCACTCACCTGGCATTCAGTCTGCACTGCAGGGTCTGGTTGGCTGGAACTTGGGCTGGCAGAGCTAAGTTTCTCTACAGATGTTCACCTGTAGGCACTGACGACCAGTGAATACTGGGATGCTGAAGCCACACCAACCTGCTCTAAATCCCAGCAGTGCCCTGTAAGGCGTATACCGTGTCAACTGTGAACTAGCTCATTTACTTCAGGGGCTGTGTTTTCATCTGTGAAAATGGGACCTGTGGGGCCCTCAGAAGATGGTCAGTCAGCCAGGAAAAGCATGGGGATGTGGGTTCGATCCCCAGAACCTATGTAGAAATTTGAGTTTGGTGGTATGTGCTTCTAATCCCAGCACTGGGGAGGTGGAGGCAGAGGGTCCTTGGGATTTCATGTTCAGCTAGCTGAGCCTACTTGGTGAGCGCAGGTCCCAGTGAGAGACCCTGGCTTATAAAAACAGGGTGGACAGCTTCTGATAAATGGCACTGAGTCTGACCTCCAGCTGGGGCACACACACACACACACACACACACACACGCACACACACACGCGCACACACACACGCACACACACACGCGCACACACACACACACACAGGAAGTCTGCTGAGGTGTGGGGTGCTCTGGAGAAAGATCTTTTCATTTTCTTTAAAGGAACAAAAGGAGAGGTGTAGAGAAACGTTCTTTCTTAGCACTTTATCTAAGGAATCGCTTCCTGCCTTTGTCCCTACTTAACAATGTAAAGTCTGGAGCTGGGGCAGCCATCTTGAGGCCAGGAGGTAACAGCCCCAACCCCCAAAAGCAAGCAGAAGAAGACAAACCAAATGGAGTTTTGTTTTTTTTTGTTTTTTTTTTTAAAAGGACTGTGCCCAAGCAGGGCAGGTGTTCCCTTTGCTGGGGACACAGGAAACAAAGGACCTCTCCCAGGTTCTCCTCATCCCTCTGATGTGATCCCTGGTGGTGATGCAGCCACCTGTGCCTGGCACACAGCTGGGAATGTTGCATAGCTTAGGGGTCAAAACCATGCTCACTGGGGAAAGCTCAGATGAATGGTCCCTTGTTACTCCCACCTTGTGTCACACACAGGGCCTCTCCCCAGAGTGCACCAGTGCCCTGGGCCCCCCACCCCTGCCAAAATACATGAGGGCAAGCTGATGACTGGCAAGACCCACCCACCCACGGGGAGCTCGGGCAGCGGCTCCTCTGGTCTTTATGGACTTTTGGCTTGGGAAGTGTTCTTTCGCTAGACAGACTTATCCAACCTTTGGGCATTGGCACGGGAGTGGCCATTTACAAAGTTTAAGCTCCAAATCTGTGCAATCATATTGCAAAAAGAAAAAAAAAAGTTGTAATGTTTTAAAGAGGTTTGCAATTTTGGGTTGAGCCATAGTATCCTGGGCCTCATGAAATCCCTGAGCTGCAGGTTGAACAAGCCTTCTAGGTGAAGGGCCAACACACATGCGTACATCCAACATCTCCATTCCTCAGTGAGCTGGGGTCGTGGTCACTGAGTGGCACACTGTCGGCATGTTCTGACCTCTGCAGACTCACCTCTGCTGATAAGGTCTATGCAGTTGGCACCACCCCAGCCCACAGAGAGCAGGCCAGTGTGCCCACAACTTGGAACATGGACTAGATTTCAGGCCCTGGCTGCCTCTGCCAGTCACTCTGGTACTAAGTACAACTTGCACAACTGTACAGGGGACACCGACAAGGAGCCTTTCCAAACCCTCCTGGGCTCCTGACCTAAATGCCTTTCTTAGGCATTGAAATACTCCAGACAATCCACTGTGGCACTCCATGACCTACTCAGGGCTACTGTGCCCAATTCTCAGCTCCCCTGCAGAACCTAGGGGCTCTGGTGTCTCCTCGACACCCTCATCTCCCAGGCTCTTCTCCACAAACAGTGGCTGAAGCAACAGCACCTCTGATGTCCAACTACACTTCATCCCTCCCTCCCCATGTGGACAGGAATCACACGTGTCCCTGTGGGGTGCACTTCCTCCCCACCTCCCTCCTTTCTTCTGCCCTGGCCTTTCTCCAGCTCGCTCTCCACATTCCACAGGAAACAGGATCTCCTTCTTTGGGCAGTGTCCTCTTGATCCAACAACACCTGGATAAGATTTGGGGGTTTGTGCAAGTCCTGGCAGTGGACACAGAGGCCAAGGGACACACCTCTTTCTGCCACTAGACGACTACTGGCATGGACTAACTTGCTTCGCTGCTTGAGGCATCTCTGCCTATCCTGGTGGCACATCCTGACTGTTGTTACTTGGGGATTTAAAGCAGAATAATCCTTAGAGCCTCCCTTGGTGCACACCATGCACTTAATGCTTATGGATAGTGTAAGGCCTCTTGACTGTGATTTCTGTTTCTTTTTTTTTGAAGTGAATAATCTGGTACATTGCCAGTTCCAATGTATTTGATATACTGTATTCATGTTGCATCTGCAAATATTATCTGACTTAATCCTTACAGCAAACCAATGGGCAGATGCTTTTATCTTCCACTTGTTCCAGGGGAGGAAGTTGAGGCAGAAAGGCCTATTAACTTGCCCAAGATGACCCGAGGGGGAAGGGGCAGAGGAAAGATTCTAGCCAGGCCTTCCAGTTCCATGGGGCATACTTGGCAAGGGACAGCCCTGGGTGTACAGCTGCGCTAATTATTGTTATTACAAATGTCTACAGAACGACAGAACATGGCACATTGAATTAAGCCTGCCTTTCTTCCCCTTCCTCCTTCCTGTAGCACTGACCCTATGGGTTGGTGTTGGTGGTGATTAGGCCTCACCTCTCCTTAGAAGCTTCTTGCCGGGTTTCAAGTTAGAGGGCAAGGAGAGACGATTTGGGGTATTTCCCTCAGACAGTCTGATTCAATGAGCCTGGGGTAGGGCCTGGGATTTGTGTTTTCAACCCCAGGGCTGGGAGTTGAAGCTCACCTCCAACTCAGAGTCAAGGATATAACAGGTGAAGTGGCAGAGTCCCAGGGGTCCTTGTGCTTGATTGCTGTCCCTAAGGCTCTCCTGGGGGAGTCTAGAATGTGAGCCCAACAGTGAAGGAATTCAGGTGTCCCGAGTCTGCAGAAGCTTGTCTCTTGAAAGTTATACAGCTTTATAAAGCGCTCTCTCTCTCTCTCTCTCTCTCTCTCTCTCTCTTCATGTAGCTCAGGCTACAACTTGCTGTGTAGTCACGGAAACACTAGAATTCCTGTCCTTTTACCTCTCCCCCACAAGTTCTGGGACGACAGGAACATACAACCACAGTTTCCATGGTGTCAAGGACAGAACCCATGCAAAGTAAGCACGTACTCTAAAAACTCAGTGGCATCCCCAACACCACATAAAAGGGTTTTTTTTTTTTTTTTAGGACATTTGTTTTTCTCTCCTGTAGTGCTGGCTTCACACATGCTAGGCCAGTCCTCTCCCACTGAGCCACATGCCCAGCCCAGATTAATTTTTTTCCAATCAGTTTATATGGCTCTAATTTACATTAGAGAGAAGCTGAGCAACTATCACTCTCATGATAGATAGCATCTCCTTTACCTTCAGAGATGCCTTCCTTTCTTGCGGTCGGACCTCTTCCTCCTCAGACCTGCCAGGACCCATCTGTGTTACCTTCATAGTTCAGCTTTACCAGAATATCACAGAAACAGGAACATTAGGCATGCAGTTCTTGGTTCTACTCTCTCTGCTCTGCCAAGTGTGGGCCGATCGGCAGCTTGTTATAACATGGCTGACCCCCAGCTCATTTTTCCAGATGATGCGATCTAGCCAGAGATGCAATGTGTTCGATTCACGTGTAATTGTTCCACACTGGCTGCCTCAAAAGTCAAAGGTGGAATCTTCAACAATTAAAACAAAATAAAAACAGTTTCTAGGAGAAGGAAAGATGGCTCAGCTGGTGAAGCATCTGCTCCTTAGCCAGGAGGATCTGAGTTTGATCCCCAGAACCCTTGTAAAAAGCCAGGTGTGGTTACATACCCTTGTTGTCCCCAGTGCTGGGGAGGCAGAAGTAAGCAGATGCCTGGGGTTTGCTGTCCAGCCAGCGTTGCCTCAGCCAGCCCCACTGCAAGATGCATGAGGCCGCCAGAGCAGCCAGGTCTTGACTTCCGGTTTTTCAAGAAAAGAAATAAGGGGCTGGAGACATAGCTCAGTGGTTAAGAGGACTGGCTGCTCTTGCAGAGGCCAAGGGTTCAATTCCCAGCACCCACATGGCCACTAACAACCATCCATAACTCCAATTCCAGGGGATCCATCATTCTCTTCTGATGACCTCTGTAAGTGCACTTAAATACATGTAAGTAATATGCTCATGCACATTAAAGAAAAATAGTAATTTTTTTTTGTCTTTTCAACACAGGGTCTCCCTGTAGCCCCAACTGTCCTGGAACTCGCTCTATGTAGACCAGGCTGGCCTTGAACTCACAAAGATCTGCCTGCCTCTGCCTCCCAAGTGCTAGGATTAAAGGCATGCGCCACCACGCCTGGCTAGTAAATATTATTTTTAAAAAAGAAAGAAATCTAGATGTTTATGCAAATAACTAGATTTTTTTTAATGTGGGTGACTCAGCACATCCTAAATCACCAAGTGGACCCTGCAGTTCTGTATCTGCCCGCTGGGCCATGTCTTCAGATCTGTGCTGTATGCTGCACCAAAAGCAACATACATGCAGAGGGAGGGCCTGGCCTCTCAGGCTCATGATTTTCTAGTGAAACAAACCGGACCTGGAGATCCGTAACCACACAGAGAGATAAGGACATGGTGAGCTGACCAAGGGATACTTTGGGACGACTGAGCCCAATACCCACAGCTACCAGAAAGGCTGCTGGAGTGAAGTGACTTCGGTGGGCCTTGACACACATGGGTAGGAGTGTGTCCACCATGATCAACATGGACAGAGGGTGTGGACAGTAACAGCCCGACCCTGCAGGGAAGGTGAGGCAGCAAGTGAACTGGACACCTTGGTACAAGGCTTGATTCATTATTAAGACCCTAAGGTACCGAGAAGGAAACCTATGTGTTTTGTGGGGTCAGTTCTCTCCTTCCACCTTTACATGGGCTCCAGGGGTCGAACTCGGGTCTTCAGGCTTATGCCCTTACTGGCTGAGCCATCTCACTAGGGCCAGGTACCTTATTATTTTTTTAAGAGAGGAAAGGCTTTCATGTGTGTTTTTATGTGTGTGTGTTTGTAATGTGCGTGTGTGTGTGTGTGTGTGTGTGTGTTTGTGTGTATTTGCCTGAGTGGGTGAGCGCCATGGTGTATTTATGCAGGTCAGGAGGCAGCATGCAAACGTTAGTTCTCTTCCTCCACCATGTAGATCTCCAAGGCTCAAACTCAGGCTTGGCTGCTTTATCTTCTGAGGCATTTCAGCAGCCCCTAGTACATTATTTTTATTACAGACAATGCACAATCAATATTAACCATCACAGGGGGCTTCCCTGGGAGCTGGGATCCAGCACGGGCTGCTCCCCCATCTGCCTACCGGTCCACACCACTCCCCAGGAGACCAGACCCTAGACAGGGCGCTGAAGATCCCAGCAGGACTTCCGGCTGCCCCGGGCTCCTTCCTAGAACACCCCACTAGCTGGCCAAGATGACTCCTGGTCCTTCTGCTTAGTCTTGGTTCATACAGTGGGCGGAAGGGTTGACCTCACTGCCGTCCCTCGGGATGGGCTGGGTGGATGATGAGGTGGAAGGAACATGGCCCTGGGTGGGGTGGCCTGGAGGTCATGCCTGTCCTGCTTCCTCATTGCCAGGATTCCCATGTGACCTGTGATTCGGGGAGGAGGAGGCAGAGGACACAGGGCCTGAGACAGTAGGCCTGGTCTCTGTGAGGCCGCTGGGTGGGAGTTAAGAGAGCTGGGCTGCTTCCTAGCTGTGTGACCCTAAGCAAGCCACATGACTTCTCTGCAGCTCCTTCCTCATCTGTAAAATTGGAGCAAAATCTGGGTGTGGTAGCACTCTCCTAAAGCCTAGCACTGAGAAGCTGAGGCAGGAGGATGGTGAGTGTGAGGCTAGCCTAGGGTACATAGTAAGACTACACAAACTAAATTAGTAACTTAAATGGGAAGCTGAAGAGATGGCTCAGCTGGTAAAATGCTTGCTGTGTAAACATTAGGATCCGAGTTTAGTCCCCCAGCACACCGGTGAAAATCTAGGTGTAGCTCGCATGCCTGTGAACCAGAGCTGGGGACATGGAGACAGGCGGCTCCCCAGGGCTCACTGCAGAGCCATCCCAGCTGAGTCCATGATCTCTGGGTTTCCAAAAATAAGGTGGAGAGCAACTGACAGCAACCTCTGGTCTACATAGACAGACAGACAGACAGACAGAGAGACAGACAGAGACAGACAGAGAGCAAGAGGGAGAGAAATGAAGGAAGAGAGAAAGAGAAGGAGGGAGGGATGGAGGGAGGGAAGGAAGGAAGGGAGGGAGGGAGGGAGGGAGGGAGGAAGGAAGGAAGGAAGGAAGGAAGGAAGGAAGGAAGGAAGGAAGGAAGGAAGGAAGGAAGGAAGTTGAGAGGCCTCTCAGGAAGGTGTTAGGGAAGGAACTTGCAGAGCAGGTTGAGGTTGAGGTTGAGCTGGGGGACACCAAGCATCCTTTCTGACTCAGAGAGAATGACAGGCTGAATTGTCCGCCCCAAGCCCCCAGCCGCCGGTGCCCCTCATGCACGTCTGGCCCAGCAGCCACACAAATGACACCATTACACATGCAGTGGCCTCACACTCCACCCAGAAGCACAGTGTTAGAGAAACATCCACACACACTCCGAGTCACCCCACAGCCACCCAGTGGCCATCGCTAATGTCCCACTGTTTGGGGTTTGTCCTTCCCCACAGTCATCTCATGTCATTCTTGCTCCTAAGAGGACAGGACCGTTGTCCCCCAACCTGGTACAGATGAAGACCAAGGCCTGGAGGAGAAAGAACTACCCAAGTTTACAGCGCGGAGGGAGCTGGGCTCTGAGCTCAGGTCAGTGGTACCTGTGACGCACCCGACAGAGCCTGCCCTCTTGAGGTGCACTTCCTCCCTGGCACAATGCCTAGACAGCTTGCACAGGGCTTTTCCCAGCACAGCCTTCCTGGTGGGGCAGCCAGTGGGGTGACTGACCTACCTAGGGTGACCCACACATCTGAGGTGACCCACACACCTGGGGTGAACCCTGGGGTGACCACATATCTGGAGAGGCAGTTTGGTGACAACTCTGCAGCTCAACTTGGCTTCCATAGGTGCTGCCCCAGGCCTGTACAAGTACAAGGCTCTGCCAGGAGGCTTTCTCTCCCTTTCTCCAGGGAAATCCCATTCTTGGTGCAAGCACAGCTCAGATATCTCCACTCTGTGGAGTTCTCTGATCCCTGAGAAAGAAGTCAGTCTCCCTGTATCTCTTGGACCAGCCTTCCATTCCAGCTCTACACATGCTGGTCTCGGCATTCATGGATCTACTTCCCCTGCCAGACAGTACCTGGGAACCTGTCATGCCCTCGTGGAGCTGGGTCTGCCCTGTACCTTGCTTTCTCCCCAGCACACTACCTGCTGTCTTTGTTAGGGGAGTTCATCCTTGAAACTAGTTCCCTGCTTGACCCAGCCTGACATGCAAAGTGGAAAGAACTGCGGCAGTCTAACCCTGGACTCACCACAGCTGGCTGAGCGATGGTGGGCCCGCCCCCTCAGTCTTGTTATCTGCAGAATGGAGAGGTAAATAATGACCATGTGTGTCTGTTTGGGGTCCTGTGACAAATGGAAGGAGTAAAGAAAGAAGACATTTAGGTTCTATAAAAATGATCCCAGGGCTGGAGAGATGGCTTAGCAGTTAAGAGCGCCGACCGCTCTTACAGAGGACCCGGGTTCGATCCCCAGCACCCACATGGCGGCCGAGAACCGTCTGAAACTCCAATTCCAGGAGAACTCCAGTTCCAGGGAAATCCGACACCCTCTTCTGACCTCCGCGGCATTGTACGACATGGGTGCACAGACTTGCATGCAGACAGTACATTGATACACATACAGAAATAAATAAATGCCAGGTGTGGTGGCGCATGCCTTTAATCCTAGCACTTGGGAGGCAGAGGCACGCAGATCTCTGTTGAGTTTCAACGGTGTCTACAGAGGGAGTTCCAGGACAGCCAGACCTACAAGGGAGACCGTCTCCAAAAAAAGAAGTAAAATAAAAAAAAAAAAAAAAAAGATGATCCCAAATATTACAGGGGAAGGGGGCAGGAAATCCTAAACTTCAGGCTGTGGAAGAGGTTGGAGAGGGAAAGCCTTTGTGTGCCATTGGCTTAAAACAACGGGCAAGATTCACAGACAAGTGCTCTTGGGTCTTTTTTTTCTTTTTTTTTTTTTTGTTTTTTCTGAGACTGAGTTTAGTTTGATAATGGGAAAAAATGGATTTAAAGTTCTCTAATTTGAATTTATTTTGATTATTTTTATTTTAGGTGTACAAGAGTTTTGCCTGTGTGTACGTAAGTGCACCATGTGTGTGCAATGCCTGAGGAGGCCAGAAGAGAGCATTGGATCTCCTGGAACTGGAATTACAGTTGTTACCCACCATGCAGGTGCTGGGATTTGAACTCAAGTCTTCTGCAACAGCAGCCAGTGGTCTTAACTTCTGAGCCATCTCTCCGGCCCTGAGTTTTCTAATATTTGAATTCCATGGCCAACAAATCCTTGCTATGCCTACCAACTAGTCAAGTCACAGTTTGTTTCGGAGATTTTGAGTGTGTGTGTGTGTGTGTGTGTGTGTGTGTAAATACATCTGCACATGTGTCTGTATATATGCAAAGAGCAGGGGTCAGCCTCAAATATTTTCCTCAGTTGCTATTCCCCTTGAGACAGGATCTCTCACTGTACCTGGGTCTCTTTTGTTTGTCTGGCTAGCCAGTGAGCCCCAGGGATCCTCTTGTCTCTGCCTCCCCGGTGCTGGGCTTATGAGTGTGTGCCCCCTATCTAGCACCTTTACCTGGGTTCTGAGGATTGAGCCCAAGCCCTTTACCCATTGAGGTCTCATTGTAGCTCCCAAGTCAGATTTATTTCAGTTTTTTGTAGTGCAGTGATCAAACCCATGGCCTCGCAGCTTGCTAGGAAAGCATTCTACCACTCCCAAGATTTAATTTTTTTAATTGTCTTATTCTAAAATCTAAGGACTTTCCCCAGCCTCCTTCTAAGCACCTTTAGAAATGACATCTCTGATATATGCTAAATAAATGTGTGAAATTAAACCAAAGCAGATCTCCTGAGCCCAGCGGAAGGAAGAGGGGGAGACAGGTAGGAACTGGGCAACTCAGTGAGCTGATTGTTGGTCCTTTGGTCCTGCTGTCTTTGGCTTGATTGGCCTTTGTGGCTGTGAGGTTGGAGTTATCCTCCCAGCTGGGATTAAAGGTGTGGTCTTTGGCTTGATTGGATCTTGTGGCTGTGGGGGCGGAGTTATCCTCCCAGCCGGTATTAAAGGCACGCTTGTGTGACTCTTGAGATTTGAGATCTCACTAGAACCTCAGCGAAGGTACCACCACCCCCCCGACACCCCACCCACCCCACCCACCCGCCACAATGGATTAGTAAGAAGCTCTGAAGGAGGCAAGCAAAGCAAGCCTTCAACACAGTGAAGAGGCATTTAGGACTCACATTGGAATACAGGCAAGGAGAAGCCCATAGCCAGGATCATGAAGAAGAGACTACACTGGAAAGGCGGATAATCCCACCGCTGCCAACAGAAGCTTTACCAACCCTATGGAAGACTCCTGCAGTGGGATCCCCTCTGGGGATGCCCAGGACACAGACATCAGAAACACAATTGGGAACATACTTAAAGAACTACAAAAGATCATAAAGAACAAATTAAAGAACAAGAAAAGAGAATGAGGAACTCAAGGAAGGACCGAGAGAGAGAGAGGAGAGAGAGAGAGAGAGAGAGAGTAGAAGAGAAGAACGAAGCTCCGAAGGAAACAAAGTAAGAAACACTGAAAGATCCCATGCTGAAAAAGAACACCAACCAGCAACAAAAGAGCTACAAAAGAGATCGAGAAGCTCCAAAAAGAAATAGAAACACTAAAAAATCAGAAGAGGAAATGAAAAAGGAAATCAAACACTCATCCAATTCAAGAGGAAAGGAATGGAAAAAGCCTCAGAAGGCAGAATGGAGGAAGCAGAACAAAGAATATCAGACCTGCTGGAAGATAACACAGAACAACTAAAAACCTCAAGGAAAGATTATGAAAATTTAAAAACACAAAATGGAAAAACAGGAGCTTGGACACTATGAAAAGATCAAACCTCCGCATCATAGGAAGAGAGGAAGGAGAAGAATCCAAGAGAATGGTATTGATCAGATCTTCAACAGAATAATAGATGAAAACTTCCCCAAACAAAAAAAGGACAAACCAATACAATACAAGAAGCACATAAAACTCCAACAGAAAGATCAGAAAAGAAATTCCCACGCCATCATAGTTAAAAAGATAGACACCCAAAACAAAGACAAAATCCTTAAAGCCACAAGAGGAAAAACAACAAGTGACCTAATAAGGGAAAACCTATCAGAATTACAACTGACTTCCAACGCAAACTATGAAAGCAAGAAGAACCTGGAGCAAAATATTCCCAATGTTAAGGGGACATAGAATGCCAACCCAGGTTACTATACCCAGCAAAAATGTGAATCATAGTTGAATGAGAGAGAAAATCTTCCATGACATAAACAACTTGAAAGAATACATGTCCGGAAAACCAACCTTCAGAGAATACTTGAAGCAATTCAAAAGAACAGAAGAAAGGAGCAACAACCCCAGGCACAATGAAAGAGAAATCAAAAAAAGCATAACTGCAGAAGTAGAAACCTAAATCAAAACCGCAGATGAATAAAATGTCAAAAGGAAAGCAACACAAACACAAATCAGTCATAACCTTAAATATTAATGGACTAAATTCCCCAATCAAAAGACATAGACTGAGGAGACTGGGATTAGGAACAGATCCATTGATATGCTGTCCGAACAAGAAATCACATCTGTAACCTCAAGGACAGGCACCACCCTTGTAAGAGGTGAGGGATGGGAAAAAAATTTCCAAGCAAATGGTATCAAATAAATGAAAGCAGTTGTTGCTATGTTTAGATATCGGATAAAATTAGACTTCAAATGTAAAAGAAATCAGAAGAGACCAAAGAAGGCATTACATTTTCACATCAAAGTGAAAATCCACCAAGAAGATTTCATGGGCTAGAAGAGATGTGCCTAGTGGTCAAGAGTTGGCCGACCCGCTCTTAGCAAGAGTACACGGGTTCGATCCTCCACACCCCAACATGCGGCCGAACCGTCTGAAACTCCATTTTCCAGTAGGAACTAGCCAGTTCCGGGGAATCCTACACCCTCTTGTGACCTCAGCGGCATTGCACACGACCACAGGTGGCACCAACTGTCAATGCGACAGACATTCATACACATACGTGAATAAATAAAATTAATAAAAAAAATTTAAAAAAGAAGATTTCACAATTAATGAATATAAAAATTTACTATGACACAATTCGATGCACCAAAATCTTGGATAAAGACAATTCTCCAGGACCAACAAGTCACAGACTAACCCCATACACTCCAATAGTGGGAGAATTTCAATACCCAACTGAGGTCCTTTGGATAGGCAACGACAAAAAATAAACAGAGAGGACATCTGAACTGAACGATATGAAACACAAAATGGACCTCATAGACCTACACTGGAACATTACATCCTAATACCAAGAATATATTTTTACTCAGCACCCCATGGAACAGTCCCAAAATAGACCACACGAGCTGGACACAGAAAAAACCTCTACAAATACAAAAAGATTGAAATAATTTCATGCATCCTGTCACGACCACAGTGCAATAAGCTCAACATAAACCTAGGACAAGCCCTCCTGCCTTAAGAACACAGTCAAACAACACTCTCTGATTAATGAATGGGTCAGTGAAGAGTAAAGAAAGAAATAAAAACATTCCTTGGAACATGAATACATGACAATACAACAACAAAACCTATGGGATAACTTAAAAGCAGTCCGTAAGAGTGAGTGTTATAGCCTGTGCCTACATTAGAAACAGAAATAGCAGAAGTGAATGATCTAACACGAGCTTTTAACAAGGTGCGAGGCAACAAGAGATGAACCCGAAACGCAACAGACAGGAAGAAATAACAAAAATCAGAGCAGAAATCAATGAAATAGAAACAAGAAAACAATACAAAAAAATCAAGTGAAGCCAAAAGTTTGTTCTTTGAAAGAATAAACAAGATAACCTCTAAAAGAAAGGAACAACTCCAAATCAAATAATCCATGATGAAAAGGGAATTATCAAATGGAACAAGGAAAAGTTAAGAAAATTATATGGGAATAGTACAAGAACTTATTTCTAAACCAAGTGTGAAAAACCTAGAAGAAATGGATGAAGATCGAAATCCTGGGAAGCACCAAAGCTCGGCCAAGAAGAGACCACAGCTTAAACAAACCCATAACATATGAAGAAATTAGAGATGTAATAAAAAGCCTCCAAACAAAATAAAGCCCAGGCCCAGACGGTGTCCCAACAGGCAGAATTCTATAAAACGTGTCAAAAAGACCTACAACCATTATTAGCTGAAACTATTTTAGAAGTATATGCAATTCAGATGGGATTCTCCCAAATTCCTTTCTATCAAGCCACAATCACGCTATTACCAAACCAGGTAAAGATCCAAATAAAGGATAATTATAGACCCAGCTCCCTCATGAACACAGATGCCAAAATTTCTAAACAGAATACTGGCAAATCGCATACAGACCACATCAAAAAAGATCATCATCAGTTACAAGTTGGATTCATACCAGAGATGGCAGGGATCCTTTTCAACATACGAAAATCAATAAACATCATCAAACACATAACGGAACCAAAGCCAAACCACACCATCATCTCAATTGAATCAGAAAAAGCCTTTTGACAAATCAGCAACCTTCATGTTAAAGTCCCTAGAAGGAATGGATTGGAGGGTATCATTCCTCAATGTAATCAAAAGCCATATACAGGAAACCCATCAGCCAATATCATCCTAAATGGGGAATGACAGAAACATCCCCTTTAAAAGTAGGAACTCCGCAAGGCTGCCTACTGTCACCATTCCTCTTCATATAGTGCTTGAAACACCTTCTAGAGCAATAGGGCAAGAAAATGAATTTCTTAAAAAAGAATGAGTACGAAGCTAATTGGAAAAGAGGAGTCAAAACTATCCCTTTTGCTGATGATTGAGTGTTTAATTGAAGTGAAATGCTAAAAACCACCAGAAAAACTCCTAGAAATGATTACAGCTTCAGCAAAGCACGGCAGGATATAAAATTAGCCTTAAAAAATCAATGATGGGCGCGTTCTTTACAAAACCAACACAGCAACTGGAGACAGAATTCAAAGAGAACCTTCCCACTCACAACTACCTCAAAAACAATAATATACCGAGGAACAAACCTAACTTAACCAAAGACACCAAAAGACCTCTAATAACAAAAATTTTAAACCCTTAAAAAAGAAATTGAAGAAAAAGAAAAAAAAAAAAAAAAAAAAAAAACTCCCATGCTCATGGATTGTGGGAAAATTAACATTGTAAAAATGTCCATTGACCAAAACAGGCTTGTATAGATTTAACACAATCCCAAATAAAATCCCAGAGTTGCTATCGCACAACCAGGCTTGGAAACAAATGTCTTAAATCATTTAGGAAAAATAAGACCCCGATAGCCAAAACAGCGCAACCCCTGAGGTGAAAAGAGATACCCAGTAGGGATCTCTATACCACAGACTTCCAAACTAGACTCAGAGGGCTATAGATCATAAAAACAAGCCGGGTACTGGCACAAAAACAGACCATGTTGACCAAATTGTACTAAACCCAAGCTCAAATCTGAGCACATACAATTCAGCCATCTCTATTTTACAGGTGGCCAGAAACCACAATGGGAAAAGACAGCATCTTTCGCAAAGTGGTGTTTGGCAAAACTGGATCACCTACGTATAGAAGAATGAAATGAAACCCCTACCTTTTGCCCTGTACACAAAGTTCCACTCCAGATGATTAAAGACCTCAACGAGTAAACCCCTAACTCTGAGGTGATAGAAGAAAAATGTGGGCCAGCAGACTCAAAGATATAGGCGTAGGAAAAGATTCCTAAATCAGACAGCAAGCTGCACAAGATTAAAGTTGACAGTTGACAAAGTGGGACCTCATTAAACATAAAAGTTTCTGTACATGCAAAGAAACAATAAAGGAATTGAAGAGAAGATCCCACAGATGGGAGGAAACCTTCATGGAAGATACATCTGACAAAGCAGTGATTTTCCAGAAATATAAACTACTCATAAACTACTCAAAATACAAGAAGAAAGAAAACAAATGACTCCACTCAATAGATGGAGCAAAGAGCTGAACAGAGACTTTCACAAGTGATTGTAAGCGATTAGAGATGTCTGAGAACACCTCAGTAACTGTTGAAACATCACTAATCATTAAGGAAATGCAAATAAAAGACCACTTTAAGATATCATCTTTTACTCCCATAAGACTGCTAGGATCAAGAAACAAATGATACCAAGTGCTGGAGAGTGTATGGGGAAAAGGGAACAACACGAGCCACTGCTGGTGGGAATGTAAACTCGTACAGCCACTATGGAAAGCAGTGTGGAGAACCCTTGGAAGACTTGGAATGAACTTGCCACCCGACCCAGCCATACCACTCCTGGGCATGTACCCTCAAGACTTACGCCACCACAGAGATACATGCACGGCCATGTTTATTTCAGCTCTCTTCACAATAGCAAGGAGCTGGAACCAACCTAAATGCCCCTCAACTGATGAGTGGATAGAGAAAATGTGGTACATCTACACAATGGAGTTCTATGCAGCATTAAGGAAAGACGACATCACGAGCTTTGCAGGAAAATGGCTGGAGCTAGAGGACATCATGCTGAGTGAAATAACACAGTCCCAGAAAAACAAACGACGAATGGTATCCCTCATCTGTGGATGCTAGTGCCAATTACCCAGTTGTAAGTATTTCTTGTGCAGGGCCCCCTGAGCTTTTGTACAAAGCAGTTGGGCGTAATGCATTTTGGAAACAACAACAACAGAAAAGACTGCATCAAAGAACTGACTGAAACAGTGAACTTCTGCTCAAAATAGTCAACTTCCCCATGGAAAATATTGAGAAAGACTAAGAGATGAAAAGCATGTTTGGCAGAATGCATGAGCTCTGGTGGGGTGGGGGAATGGGAGGGAACACAGGTCTAGATTTGTTAAAAATAAATAAATAAATAAATTTATGTGGAAAAAAAAGAAATTAAACCAAAGCACATTCATCCAGGCCCCTGGATCCATCTTGTGCACCACTGGTGGCCTGGTCACTCCTGAAGGAGCAAAGAGAAGGAGAGGGAAAGCCCTTGGGACAAGAACCACACCTATGTGGCACTGCTATGGATGTCCAGAAGGTGGTAGGACAATTCCACCTCCTTCCAATTTCTCCTACGGGAAAAAACACACCCCAATTACCCCCGTGTGTTATAGACAAAACCTAGTCTAATACATTATAGTAAATGATATCTGACAACAGTGTGAAAAGTGAAGGGATGAAATTAAGGTGAACCAAAATGACTCTATAAAGGACGTATTAGCTCGGAACTGCTCTGGAAGAGTATCACAGATCTGGGCTCTGAGCTTCCTAGCAGTCAAAGCAAAAGAGGAAACATGAATCGATAGTCTTCCATTCTCATTGGTGTGTGATATATGAGCAGTGTCCTCAACTGTGTCCCTCTGGTAAAGAGGACAGGGTAGTTTCTAAGGCTGCTGACCTGGTAGCAAGATGACACCCCCACCTCTAGACAGGTGCCCTGCTGTCCTTGGGCCATCTCCTATGCTCATACAATTTTCCCCCAAGAAAACTTTGATTAGGACATTTCCTCTTCTCAATAAATATACAATGCCCCCCTCCTACCTTACAGGCTGACACTGACATACTGCCATTTGTATTCCAACATCCTCTGGGACTGGCCCCAGTGTAACCGTAGGGACACACACTCAGAACATCTGGATCACTGTGTAAACACACACTGGCATCTGGATCAATGTGTAAAAACCCAGACTTCAAGCCTGCACTACCAACCTACCATGCCCCTAAGCCCTCTAGGTCTCCAAATCCTCATTCCTGTCAGAAGACGCAGAGAGGGCGGCAGAGGATGAGCACAGGTAGAGGAGGATGAGTACAGGTAGAGGCGGACGACAGGGGAGCCTGGCTCCCGCCCCAGGTTTGTCCCTGTGCACCAGGCTCTGTCTTGTTCCACTAGCCATGCTCCTGCTGGGCTCTCTGTCTGGACGAAGCTCTTCTTTCTGTTTACAGAAATCCCAGCACACTTCTGGATCCAGTTCAAGTGCCACTTGAACTAGAGATCACCTCTGATTTCTCAATCAAAACAATCCATTCCTTGGTCTTTTTCCACAGCACAGAATTAACATGCAATACAATCCATGCAGCACATCAAGCACTGGCTGGTGCCTCCCAGCGGAGGACCGCCTCCTCATGGTGGTTATCCAATCTCAAAGATAGGTGGCTACCAGCAATTCTTTGCTCATCTTTGTGTTGTTTTGTTTGTTATTTTTGAGAACAGGGTCTCCCTGTAGCCCCAGGTGGCCTGGAACTCACTATGGAGACCAGTATGGTCTCTATCTCACAGAGATCCACCTGCCTCTGCCTCCTCAGTGCTGGGACTAAAGGTGTATGCCACCATGCCTGGCTCTACCAGTAATTCTTTTAAGCACATTTTAAAATATTTTAAATGATATTTTTAGTGTGGTGTGTGTGTGTGTGTGTGTGTGAGAGAGAGAGAGAGAGAGAGAGAGAGAGAGAGAGAAGAGAAGAGAGAGAAAGACAGGTCTCTCCTTCCACCATGTGAGTCTGGTTGGTTGTCAGGCTTGGCAGCAAGACCTTTCACCTGATGAGCCCAGTAATATAGTCAGTAATATAGACAGTAATATAATACCGACAGCTCAGTAATACACTCACGTGAAGCAGCGCACAAGGCCCAGTAAATACTGTCCTGCATGGTACAACTTTTGATTTGCTTTCTGTGTATTTAATGTATACATGACAAACACGTATGTGCTTATGTGTGTGCCAAACATAACAAACCCCTCATCTCCTCTTTCCTTCCCTCCATTTCTTTCTTGTGTGCTTCTTGGTGAACAAACCCCGGGGCCTCCAGCATGCTAGATAAATGTCCACCACTGAGCTCCACCTCCACCCACACACGAATTTTCTTACTAGGAGTTGTAGTAAGGCCACCCTACTCACCATGGGGTCCTGGCAGGCAGGGGCTCACCCTGGGTCACCTCTGTCTCCAATACCTAGTACAGAGCTTTGTGGATGCTCCAGGAATATCTGCCAATGTCATCGGAGAAGTCCAGCAATCCGGAACAGCACACTCACCAGCACAGTCAAGATTCGACTCTTAGTCGTGTGTTCAGCCATAATTCCCAGGATGCACTCCAGAAAGCGGGATGGAAAGGCCACCAGATGTGAACAGAAGACTGTGTCTTAGCCTTGCTTAGGCAGAAACCACCCCAGAGACCCCACTTTCATCCCTCATAAAGTGAGCGTAACTGGAACAGCCCAGGTAGGCAGTAAGGAAAGGCCTAACATTCATCTGATCCAGCTCTTTGTGCTGAGCTTGCTGACAGTGAATCCTCACACTCACACATCACACATAATGGACCTGTGTGTTCATACATGCATTCTCGAACACAGAATCTCTTCATTTTATAGGTGGGAACTCAGAGGCCTGGCGTGGGCTTGAGGCCCAGCACAGACTACAGCAGCAGAGCTGGGACTAGAAATAAGTTCCCTGAGAACAGAGGACAGGTTAGACAGTGAGTACAAAAGTGCTTGGAAAGTGGGGCAGGTCCCTCTGTGAGGGACAGGGAGCCTGGGGCCAGCTGCGGGCTATGCAGGCAGGAAGGGAAGGGTCACAGTGGCTGGTGCCCAGCCCTCCCCCTTTGCCTCTGGGTTTTAGTGTTCCTAGCTGCCTCTCCTCAGTGCCACCATGCCATGTTGGCCCCCATTACGCTTACAGAGCCATAACATGGAAAGCAAGGACTGAGAGGCAGATGGGCCTTGAGCCCAGCTGCCACCTGACAATCCCTCAGCCATTTTAAACCTCTCAGAGCCCAAGGGCCTCTCTGTAAACTGAGTTACAGTCCCCCTCTTCTTAGCTCTGACAGGGAAGTTTTAAATGAGACGAGGCAAGTTAAACACCTAGGAAGCGTTCTGTTCCTAATGTGAGTCCTTCCTTCTCTTCTTCCTTTCCCTCAAAACACTTTACCCCACCCACTCGGAGATTTTTTTACCAGATAAAAACAGAGTCCCTCCGACCATATCTTCTTCCCTCAGACACCTGCCTTTGTGGCTTGGATGCCCTTAGTTATTTCACTTCAGTAGCTCCTTTGTCCATCTAAGTCACCTGTCACCTGTGGTCCCGATTGGCTGAGAACACGTGCGCACGCACCACTCTCCTCTGCCTTGTATCCCCACGTCCTCCTTGCAAACCCTCGGCACCAAAAGGCTTCTGGGATCTGCACAGTTGGAACCACCTGACTGTATGAGCTCTGCTCGTGATATACTAGAGTCGGCCTGCCTGCCTGTCTCCCCGTGGGCCTTCCTGACTCCTTCATGTAACCAGTGAGTGTCCCACAGGCAAGAAAAGCCTTCTCCTCACTCTTGGTAACATCAGGTCTTGTATACAGAGACGCCATGGATATCTGTGGCTGGGATCCATTGCCTGATGATGCAGAGCACCCACAGCCCATCACAATCAGTGGACAGCAACCGGGACTCTCACATGGGCCTATGACATCCAGTAGGCTCTTTAAATCCATGTCCCAGATAGCTGCCTGATTGAGGGGGTGCTGCTGGCAGGCAGGCCAAGCAGCAAGGGACCAGGGGCTGGGTGACCTTGAGTGAGGCCTTCCCCTTCAGTGGAAATCACAGTAAAATTCTGAAGTCTATAAATATGGCTTTAAAAAAGCTAACTTTCTGTCTGAGAGAAAACTAGGGCGACAGGAGCTTTTTCAAGCTATGTACATCCTGCCCGAGATTAAAAAAAAACAAAAACGTTTTTTGCAGTGCTGATGATTGAACTCTAGGCCTCCCACCTGCCAGGCACCTGCTTTACCAGAGTGCCACCCCCAGCCTCTGAGATGCTTAACTCTCCTCCCCCATTACTGCATATGGAAATGTGGCAGCAGGGAAGGGGCAACAGCACCATTTACAAAGGGGCCCAAGGTCATTCTGATGAGCCTTCCTCAGCAGCGACCTACTTCTGCCTCCTCGTTAGGCTGTTCAAAGTGCAGCTGTAGATCAGGCTTAGGCTAGGGTGTAGCTAATCAGTGCAGGACTTTTCCATCAGAGCTGGAGATGAAGCTTCAAGTGGACAGGCCAGCTCTGGGAGGGCACGAGCCCTGCACATAAACTCTCCATGCTGGCTTCCTCTACCCTCCTCCTGTGGTGAAGCCTCTCCCATCCGGCCGTCAGCATCTAGCAGTGAGACTCCACAGTCTTGTTGGCTTAATCCATTCAGGCTGCTCTAGCACAGCTTGAGTGTAAGCAGTGGAGAATCTGAGATCAGTGTGCTAAGAGGGTTGGAATCTGATGAGAGCTTGCTCTCTGGAGCACAGGTGGAAACATTTAGCTGAATCCTCATATGGTGCAGGGGGCAAACAAAACCCTGTTAGCAGCTTATTTAATTTAATTAATTTTGTTTGAGACAGAGTCTCATATAGCCCAAGCTAAACTTGAACTCTGTATGTAGCCAAGGAAGACCTTACGCTTCTGATCCCTTCAAATTCTGGGATCACAGATGTGTACCACCATGCCCGGTTCATGCAATGTTGGGGATCAAACCCAGGGCCTGGTGCATGGTAGCTAAGCACTCTGCCAACCTGCTATTTATGAAGGTGATAGCCCTTCCTAATGACCCTGCTCCTCGTGGCACAACCTCCTAACATCAGCATCGTGGGGATGAGGATTTATTTCAACATATGGATTTTGGGAGAGCCTGATGTGGTGCCAATTGGCTTATCATAGCTACTCAAGAGGGTGAGGCAAGAAGATCACCAATACGAGGCCTGGCTGGGCTACAGAGTTGAGTTTAAGCCCACCCTAGCAATTTATAGAGATCTGGTCTCAAAGAAGGGCTGAATATCTAGCTCAACTGGTAAAGCATTTGCCGAGCATGCACAGTGTGGTCCTGGGTTCAGTCACCAATACCACAAAACAAAGATAGTAGAAGTAATTATTTGGTGAGGATATAAACATCTACCTGTTTCTCTGAGCTATGAGCAAGTAGCAAAGGATGGAATCCAAACACAGTGTGTGGAATCTGACCCCATATTCTGGGTTAGGGGGCTCAGACTCAGAGAGGAGAAAGGCCTAGCTACATCATTCAAGGGGCTTCTGGTCTAGAGCAAAGGACTGAGTCTGCCCATTCTGATGAGGGAGGTCACCCTGAGCCTTCTCTCTTGGGTACCCAAGGCCGTCAAGACATACTGCAAGACCCCTAGCCTGTAATTACTAGCTGACTGGGGTCAGGGTCAGTGAGATAGTTCCTGTTACTGATGGAGAAAGCCTGGCGACTCCAGGAGGAGAAGGACTTTTCTTGAAACTCCTGTCAGCCAGCAAGGTCTCCAAGCACACCCATGAACTGCTCACCTCACGTCTTTCCTCTCCGAGACCCTGCCGCTGAAGACCCTGTTTCCCACACCCGGCACCCCACACTGTCCTCTGGTCTCCCAGTGCCTGGTAAACAGGACCGTGGGGGGGAGCACCCCCACCCAAGCCAGTCCCCACACACAGCAGCTTTGTTCTGGCCACTACTGCATAATACATGGGTGCAGGCCCGGGCCAGCCTCGGGCGCATCTCGGACAACAGGCCCGTCACTAAGAGGCCATGAGGGGCACAGTTAGGACACAAAGCTCTCTAGTCACAGCTGAAGACTGGACAAAGGGCCCCTCCCCCCGCACACAGGGTGGGGCTGGAAAAGAGGCCAGTCTCCCAGTGGCAGAACCCTGAAATCTTCTGTTACCCTCCAGCTACACCCTCGACCTCGAAGGCTTAGATCCTCTCTGACTGCGTGGAGGGGCCTTTGGCGCTCTTCCTGTCTCAGCACCCATGTTTCCTCTTTTGGTATTACTGCCCCAGCAGGGCCTGGGACCTTCCTTCCTAAAGGCTGTGCACAATTTTATGTGATAACATGACAACCTTTCTCTTGAAAGATATTTAAGTAAAACAACTCCCCCATCACATGCAGCCCGTCCCTCTATGAGCAGACTGGGGGTTACACACCCAGCAGCTGCAACGGGAGGGGGTCTGGGAGAGCGACGTCTGAACCATTCTATCAATACATTAGAGATGAATTCAGAGATTCTCCCAGATACAAAGCCACTTATTCCAGGGTCAGTCCCCTCCGAGATTCTGATTCAAGGATTTGGGAGGAGAGCCCAAGAATCTGCATTGTAACAACACCCTAGAGATTCCAATGCGGTTGGTCATGGAGGACACTTTTAGGACACAGAGGTGTTTTGTCTTGCTTTTGACAGGGTCTTCTTGTAGCTCCAGGTAACCTGGAATTCACTATGTAGAGCAGGCTGGCTTTGACCTGAGAGAGCCACCTGCCTCTGCCTCCCGAGTGCTGGGATTAAAAGCATGCACCACCATGCCCAACTTAGGACAGGGAGGTTAATGAAGAAACAATGCAGACTGCAAACAGGGACCACCCCAGAGGTTAACTAAACAAGCCATATAAGCAGAATTTATAAAGACACAGCCGAGCACATGGCAGCCTGTGTCTGAAAAGCAGGAACGGTGGTAAATGGACTCTGGAGCAACCTGGAGATGACAGTGTGGGGAAGCCGCTGTAGTGTTTACATTGGCACACAGAGAGGAGCTTTGCCAGGCTGCGACGGAGCCAGACATCATGTGGAATACCCGTTCCAGGTAAACTCTAGAGTTATCCTAACTTAGATTTACAAATGCCAGGGTCTGGTAACCTGTGCTGAAGCCAGGAGGATATTTGAATGCAGGCTTTAGTTGGTTAGGAAAATAGAAATTTATGGAATTGTGAATTATCAGTTTTGTTTTGTGTTTTTTGGGGTCTTTTCTAGACAGGGTCTCCCTGTAGCCCCAGCTGTCCTGGAACTCACTCTGTAGACCAGGCTGGCCTTGAACTCACAAAGATCTGCCTGCCTCTACCTCCCAAGAGCTAGGATTAAAGGCGTGTGCCACCACACCCCACGTGAATTATCAGGGGTTTTGTTTTATTTTGTTTTGTTTTTAATTATTTTAATTAATTTTATTTATTTCTGTACGTGTATAAATGTACTGTCTGCATGCAAGTTTGTGCATCCGTATCGTGCAATGCCGCGGAAGTCAGAAGAGGGTGTCCGATTCCCCTGGAACTGGAGTTCTCCTGGAATTGGAGTTTCAGATGGTTCTCGGCCACCATGTGGGTGCTGGGGATCGAACCCGGGTCCTCTGCAAGAGCAGTCAGCGCTCTTAACCACTAGGCCATCTCTCCAGCCCAAATTATCAGTTTTTAAGAGGCCAAATAAGGGAGTGGGTAGGCATGTGGCTCAGCTGGAGGAGAGCTTGCCGAGCCTGTCCAAGGGCCGGGGTTCTATCCCCAGCACCACGTAAACTTGGTGTGATAGTGCACAGGCCTGGAATCAAACCATTTACGGGAGGTGGAGGCAGGAGGATCAGAAGCTCAAGATCATTCTTACCTTCAGGAGTTTGAGGCCAGCCTGCGATATACAAAAACCTGTCTAAAAAAGGAGAGGATCAGATTCTATTCTCCACCCTTCAGAAAGAGCCTTTCCTCTCTGGCAGTGGATGGAAGATTGATCCATCAAGATTTGCTGTGTGGAGAGGAAGACCATGTCTAAGACAGAAAAGAGTCAATCAAGTTCCATCTATTTTGACAAACCTCAGTTTGGTAAGCCATTTTAATAAGTAGCTGCAATCAGCACACAGACATCTGAAGCCCCAAGGCACTGAGTCTGCAGATTTGGTTTTTGCTGAGATGACTTGATTTCTGTTCTATTCTCTTTCTCTGTCCTAATAATAAGAGCCTCGTTTTTTTTTTTTTTTACACGGGGAATTATTTTAAAAAAAGACTACATTTCTCAAGAGGCCTTGCAACCTAGGTCACATGATAAAGTTCTGGCCAATCAGATATATAACACAGATAGCTCCTGAAGGAGGAAGCTGGTCACTTCTACTCCTCCCACTTTGCATAGAAAGATTTGTGCACATGCCCTGGAGACATTTTCGATGAGCAATGAGGGAGAAAGAACCTGGGCCCCTACAATTTGGAAAAGCAGAGTCGCCTGAATGGCATAGAAACTACATCAGCACTGTGATGTGACAGATAAACAGACTTCCACTTTGTTTACGCTATGCTGGGTCTCTGTTAGAGCACTGCACATCATGCCTTTGGCTAAGCACTGTGTCTAATTCCTTTAAGCTTTCATGACCCTGGATGGCTGTAGGGCATGGCTGACTGGCTTTTCAGAGGTGCCAGCTAAGGTAGAAACCATAATATACTGTTGAACTGAAGGCTGCTTAGCAGCTGATGTCCCTGAGGGACCTAGATCTAGTGATTCCCTTTGGGATCCAGGTGAGTGAATGGCTATGACGAATGGCAGGGTGATGGATTCTGAAAGCTGTTCCAGGCTCAGAGGAACAACTGGGATCAGTTCTTTAATTTTTTTAAATTAATTTTATTTATTTCTGTATGTGTATGAATGTACTGTCTGCATGCAAGTTTGTGCACCCATGTCGTGCAATGCCGCGGAACTCAGAAGAGGGCGTCGGATTCCCCTGGAACTGGAGTTCTCTTGGAATTGGAGTTTCAGACAGTTCTCCACCGCCATGTGGATGCTGGGGATCGAACCCCGGTCCTCTGTAAGAGCAGTCAGCGCTCTTAACTGCTAGGCCATCTCTCCAGCCCTGGGATCAGTTCTAAGCCAGATGCAGCCACCTGTGAATCCAGCATGTGCTGGAAAGGCTGAGCTGTGGATCTGCAGAGCTGGAGGGAACCAAACACCATCCAACCTCACTTTCATTTACAGAGGTGCAAGGATCTCAAGCCCAATTCAGAAGTTGTTGAGAGGACGTATGATCTGGAGGCCTGGGCTTGAACCCAGATGGCCCCATCCTGCCTACTTCAGCATACTTTCTAGATTCTTCCAACTCCTAGAACAGCCCAGCCCACAAAGACTTGGGAACACAGGAATCTTTACTAAACACCCCCTTTCATGCCACCAGCTCTCAGCTCTCCAGCTCCTCCCTGGGCTCTGGGACACTCAAGTTCTTTTCCCATCATTCTTAAGACGCATGTCTGTGCCCAGAGCTGTTCCCAGGAGCCGTGCTCAGTGGTAGGGCCCAGTGCTGGCTCAGCCTAGTTGTCCAGAACACGGACCGTTTCCCAGTCTGTTGTTAACACAAACACAGCTTTGCTCAAAGAGCCTCTTTTTTCTCTCTTAGGTTCTTTCCTTGTCTGCTTCCAAAGTGTGGAAGAGAAGGGGCTATCTGTCCCTGCTGGGTGTTAGTTAAGGTCTCTTGACCTTGGGATCAAAGGTATCTCAGGTCCCTTCCCACTCTGATATCCTCTGTCCACAGGTAAATATTCTAGATTGGCCCATGTAGTGTCATGTACTAATCTTTCATTAATTTTTTCATTGCTATAATGTAATACCTGAGGCTGGTAACTTTACAAAGAAAAGAGGTTTGGAGGCCCAAGGCTTCAGGCCTGCATCTGGCAATGGACTTGTGCTGGCAGAGTCCCAACATGATTACAGAGCATCGCAGGGAGATAGAGAGAGGCAGCAAATGTGGCTATGCATATGTATGACCTGGTCTCTCCCTCTCATTAGTCACGATGATCTGCCCCATGGCCTTGTTACTTCCTCACAGCACTTCCTCTCACCATAGTCAATTACATTTCTACCATTTTTTTCTTTTCTTTTTGGTGTGTGTCGTGTGTATGTGTGTGGTGTATGGGGGTGTGTGCAGGTACACAGGTGTGGAAGGAAGAAATTGGCACTGGGTGTCTTTTTTTGATGGCTCTCCACTTTATTTTTTTTTGAGACAGTGCCTTGCTGAACTTGGAGCTCATTGATTCAGGTAGACCAGCTGGCCGATCAGCCCCAGGATCCCGCTGTGTCCCTACCCAGAGCTGGGATTATAGGTGCAAATACCACATCAAGCTTTTATGTGAGTTCTAGGGATCCCAGCTCTGGTCCTCATGCTCACAGAGCAAGCCTGTTACCCACAGAGCCACTTCTCCAGCCCGTCCACCCTCTTAGTACCTCAGCATGGGAATTAAAATTCAGCACAAGGACCCTTGGGGGACACATTTAGACCCTACCCAAACATATTCATCCGGCCTGAAACCAGGCTTCAAAACCACAGCCAGCGGGGAGGAGCAAGCGGCAAGGACTGGAGGGCGAGAAGAAGAGGGGCTGAGGGCCCTCGAGGGGAAGATGTCAGCTGGGAACAAGGGCTCTCCTGTTCCTGCGCAGCTCAGCGAGGACGTCAACCTCTGGAAGATGGGGGGCCCAGGCAGCAAAGGGCCGTAGATGTCAGATTCAAGGCTAGGTAGTGAGGGTTGCGCCTGGGTCCTGAGTCAGCCCCCGGCCCCTCTTCTATGACTCTCTCTGTCTGCCTTTGTCTCTGTCTCTCTTTGTTTCTGTCTCTGTCTCTCTATCTCTCTGTCTCTTTCCCCCTCTCCCCCTCTCGTGTGTGTGTGTGTATGTGTGTGTGTGTGTGTGTGTGTGTGTGTATCCATGTCTGTACATGTGGAGCCCAGAACTTGATGGATTTCAGGTGTCTCCTATGGCTTCCACTTTATTTTCTGAGTCAAGGTCTCTCACTGAACCTGGGCTCACGGACAAGCTAGCGAGGCCTGGGGTCCTCCTGCCCCTCCCTCCCAGCACTGGGATTACAGTAGCATTCCTCCACACCTGGGTTTTTCTGTGGGTGCTGGGGGTCCCAAGGTGCAGACACATTTTCCCACAATACCATCTTCCACTGAGGCTTGAGGGCAGTGCAGAACTCAAAGGCCAAGCATGGCTAAACCCCTTGCTCTGCAAACACTAGATGCCGTCCCACCCCATGAAGTCATAGCTCCTGCACGTGTCCACATGAGTGAGGGCTGCTGAGACTGGGGTAGAAGGCTGCATGGTCCCAGACTCAAGGCCTGTTTCCCATGGGTCTCTGCGTCCTTCACACCTACACTTCTAGTCCTGGCATGCTGCAAAGTCTGCGTTCACGGCAATATGACCATCACCACCATCGCTACCATATCCTTTTCCTCTGTGCTGAGCCTCTGGTGAGCTTCACCAAGCAAACTTGGGGTGGAGTGGAGGGGCCATTGCACAATCTCAGGGCCTCTGTGGACAGTTCAGTGGCCAACCTAGATGATTCAGGCAGATTCCAGGTCAAGGCTCATTGAATAGAACAGATTCATACTCCCCATCCATCCCTCCCTGTCTGCCATCAGAGTGGTAATGACAACCCAGAGGTTGTCCACATACTGTGCAATCAGAAGTAGCCCTCTTCTCCCTGTCGGTGACCGACCCAGACCCCCAGGCAGCCAGAGCAGCTGCCTTCCATAGCTCCTGTACGTTTTCTTCTGTACTGGGGACAGAATGACGAGAGGAACAGAGGGAAGGCAGATGAAAACCCTCACATCCCGAAGAGGACGGGCACATGGGAGGCAGGGCCCCTACTCCAAGCCCAGAGGTTTCTCTCTTTTCCTCTCCATTAGCCCAAGTCCCATTCAGAACCTGGTGACTTAACCCAAACTGATCCCCTGTCCTAGAGCCTGCATGGCTAAGGCTTTCCTCTCAAATGCAGAGCCACTGGGAGAAACAGGGAACATCCTGTTTCCATGTCACCCCTCACCCCCGACTCCCGTCCCTCTCCCCCATCTTACTAGCAATGAGTGAGAACTCTAGTAAATCCTTGCTGAATAGATAGATACCTGAGGACATGGGGAAGGCAGCGTCCATGATAATGGTGAGGAAGGTTAAGTCCACATGGAGCCCCCAGTTCTTCAAAAGCAGTTGTGGGAAGTCAAAGACGGTGACTCAGGAGATGGTCAGAGAGCAAAGCCCTGAGGCTCCAACCATTCAGGATTCAGGAATCTAGTTTGGGGGAGTTCTACCCCTAAGAAGTGGACACTGGGGAGGAGAGGGGGGCATCCCCTGACCCTTGACTCTCATAAAATTGTTCTTTAACAAATCCCTTTGCTGGGGCCAGCAAGATGCCCCAGTGGGTAAGGTAAGGGCGGCTGTCGCCAAGCCGGATGACCAGACCTTAATTCTCAGGACCCACATGAAGGAAGAAGAGAACCGACTCCAGAAAGCTGTCCTCTGACCTCCACGTCTATCAGTGGCAATACAATTTTAAAAAGCTCTTTAAACTTTTCGAGTCAAGCAAAAAAAAAAAAAAAAAAAAAAAAAAAAAAGGTCTTTTATACAGAGCCAAGTCCTTGAACAACAAAATGTTCCCTACGCACGCACGCATGCATGCACACACGTGCAAGGTGTGGCTGGGGGATCCTAACCAGCCAGTCAGCCTGCGCTGACTAGCCTGGCCTGGGGCATGGTGGATCTCAGGTGACCACAGAACTCTAGAGGACTTGGGGGGGGGGCTGCCTTTCTGGCCATCCTCCTGGGAGGCCTGTAATCACCCACATACCCATAATCACCCACATACCTGTAATCACCCACACACCCCTACATCCCAGGTCTGACTGCATACAGCCAGCAGGGGGCCAAGCCATGATACTTCACTCTAGGGCATTGCTCAGCCTGTCAGGAAGGACAGCTCTGGGCCTGGGGGCTCTGGTCAGCTACCAAGCCTAGTTTTGTTTGCCTAGGTCTAAGGAAAGAAACCTTGGCCAGAGGTGGGTAGCAGGAAGAGTGTGATCAGACCTCACTCCGGAAGCATTTTACAGTCTGAAGAGCCTTGCAAAGTAAGGGTCCAAGAGTTACAGCTAAGCATAGCTATCAAACTCAGGCCTCTGTTTCATGAGGTCACATGCATAAAGGCTCTTGACTTTGCCTGAAAGATTATGAAGGGCCTGGGCTCCCAGAAAAGCCGGGGACACAGATGAAGGATGGTCCCAGACACTTGAACTGATCCACTTGGGAGAGGGGTCCTTGGAAAGGACTCAGAGGCAAGCTCCATGTCTTCTCAGAATCAGGCTGTACATATGCCATCATGGACTCCCGAGGCTGCTACAGAAGTCTTACCCCTCTGCTTGTTTGCTGAGTCACCATGAAGAACTCCTGCCTGCTTGGAGGCAGCCAACCACATGGTAAGACAGCTCAAACCATACGAGACATCCTGGGTGGACACTCCAGTCGGCAGTCCCACATGTGCCCTGCTGAGAGTTAGCCTGGTCCAGGCATCACCCACAAGTGTGAAAAAACTTCTAGACCATTCCAGACCCTCAGATGTTCAAGTTACCCCTACCTAGGCCACCTTTGCCTGACCCACAGGATCCAGAAGGCTCCTTGTTACCCCTTCCTCAGGTCTCACCTGCCCAATGCCTTTTTTGACTCCAGCAAGCCAGGAACGAAGCTGGCCGAAGGCTCCGGCTGTTCAGAGAAGGCACTTCTGAAGTATGCTCCAGCTTCAGGTGCCAGGGCCCTGCCCAGCTGCCTACCCTTTCTGCAGCGCATTGTCAGGTCAACGGAGGACCTATTGTGCACCTATGAAGGACCCGCCCTGGGCCAGCCGCTCCCAGGGGTGCACACCCACCAGTGGCTGAGGCTTTCCCTCTATTTTTCCTGGTCTGTCATAGGTCAGAGGTTTGTCGTACAGCATCAAATTTTCCGTGTTTCTATCTAAACTGCATTCCTTCCTGGCTTCTTCCATGCAGAAGCAGTCCCCCAAGTCTGGTAAGACAGTATATACCAGAATGTGGGGCGTGGAAACCAAGCAACAGCCAAACAGACATGGCCTGCCGCCCGTTTGCAAGGCCTTTCTGCCGGCACCCAGCAGACCTGGAGGTTCTAGATTTACCTAATCTTGTTGTTGGAAGGACTCAACCCATCTGCACAGCTCAACCGGAGCCCAAGGCCCCCTCGTGCTTGGCTTGGCTCTGGACAGTAGATGTTACCCACCACCTCTCCTTCCTCCATGACTGCTGTAGTTTGAGTGTGAAGTAATCTCACAGGACTCATGTGCTGGGGGACCTGGTCCCCAGCTGATGGCACTGTTTTGGAAAGTTGCGAGAGTCTGAGGAAGTGAGGCCTGCCTGGAGGAGGTAGGTCCCTGGGGGCAGATACCTGAGGTACTTGTGGGGAATACAGATGATGGAGGCGTGTTATATCACCCTTGCTCCATCATGTTGCTGCTCTCTGCTTCCTGTCTGCCACAACGTGAACAGCTTTCTCCTCCATGTTCCTGCCGCCGCCAAGTTCTGCCTCGTCACAGACCCAGAATCAATGGAGTCAAGCGCTATGGGGCCCAAACTTCTAAAACCTTGTGCCAAAACAAGCAATTTCTCCTTTAAGTTATATCGGTCAAGTATTCTAGTCAGGGCTCTACGAAAGTCAATGCCCTGCACTTTCCCTTGATGCCCCGCACTTTCCCCTGGCCCCGCATTCTCACTCACTCTACAGTCTCCAGGCTCCAGCCTACTGCTCCCTTTTCCTATCAGCCCAGTGTCCTGTTCTCTGGAACAACCTGGGAACCTTTGAGCACAGAATGATGCCCAGCCCTAGAGCTTCCAGTTCACCCACCTGGAGGGAGGATGCCACTTTGTCCGGGTCGAGACCCATCGCTCTGCCCTTAATCTGATGGCTCCAGCATTCCCAGCCTGGACCTGGGCCTCTTTCCTGGGCTTCAGACCCATCTATTTGGATTCTTGCAGATATAGTTTCTTCAAGATTTATTTTCTTTTTAATTCTGTGTATGTGTCTGTGTGGGGGTATGTGCCAATGAGTGAGTGCCACTGGGGACCAGAAGAGGGCATCAGATACCCTGGAGCTGGAAGTATAGGTGGCTGTGAGCTGCCACATGTGGGTGGTGGGAACAAACTCTAGTCCTTTCATGTAAGAGTGGTACATGCTCCTAACCACTGAACCATCTCTCCAGCACCTGCCGCCTTGTTTTTTTGAGACAGGGTCCCTCACTATTCTGCAACGCACCAAGTAAGCTAGGCTGACTTAGCTTAATGGGCCCTAGGAATCCACCTGCTTCCAGTATTGGGATTTCAAAGCCTAATGACCGATTAGGCTTGACTTAAAACAAACAATGCCAGGCATGGTGGATCACACCTTTAATCCCAGAACTCTGGAGGCAGAGGCAGGCAGATCTCTGTGACTTCAAGGCCAGCCTGGTCTACATAGCAAGTTCCAGGACACCTGGGACTAAAGGGAGACCCTGTCTCAAAAAGACCAAAAACAAACAAACAAACAAACAATCAAACATGGGTTTTGAGGATCAGAACTCAGTCCACCTGCTTTCATGGCAAACCTTTACCAACTGAGCTATCTCCCCAGTCTCTAGTATTACCATTTTTTTATGTATTTGAGCATTTCAACTACACATGTGTGAGTCCATCACATGCATGCAGAGGCCAAAGGAGGGCATCAGATCTTCCTGGAAATGGAGTTACAGACAGTTGTTAGCCACCATGTGGGTGCTGGGAACTGAACCTGGGTCCTCTGTAAGAGTGGATGGTGCTCTTAACACCTAAGGCATCTCTCCAGCCTCCTGGTATTATAATTTTTAATAGCCTTAGACTGTGCTGTTGGACGCATGCTACTTAATTTACTGAGCCAGTTTTGTATTTTCAGACTTTTATTTTGCTTTCAGATTGGAGCTACATAAATAATGCTGCACTGAGCATCTTGATGCTTGGAGCCTTCCCCTGCCTTGGATTGCTTCCTTTGGACACATTCCCAGAAGTGGGATTAGTAGGTCACAGGATGTGGACATTTTTATGGCTTGTGATACATGTTGCCAAGTTGCTCTCCAAAAGACAGACACCTCTTTACTTTATGTGTCTTTGATAACAGCTTATACAATTCTGGACTGTGTCATCCCAGGTCCGAGGATGGCACTGGGTAGCTGGGATTTGAGTTTGGACTTTTTTTTTCTTTCTTTGAGAAACTTCTTAGAAATTGCTTGGTATTTTACTAACTACAAAGATAAATGCACAGTATAGAATGGTAATTGGCACAGTGTAGCCAGATAAAACAAAAGCACCACAGCCCTCCTTTCCCACTGTAGGCTTTCGGAGCTGGGATTTCCGGTGTTGGAGGGGTAGGCAGAGAATCTGGGCTGAATTCACCAGGAAGTGAGAAGCTTGTTTTTCACCACAGCTTACACACAGGGAGGACCCCAATCTTGCTAGTGTCCCTAGGAAGACATAGAGCCTAGTCGTGCTGTTGAGATCGTATCTCCTTCCCTCCACGCCCGGGACATCCTCTCAGCAGGCATCTTTGCCTTCACCATTTGGGATCCTCTCCTCATCCACCATGCAGACCCACTTGGACAAAAGATTTGTCCATTCGTAGTGGGAAAGATAGTTTGAAGCAAGCTGATCATGAACGGCCAAACCTATTCCCTCAGCTTAGAGGTTGGTGCTGAACAGGGATCCCAACGCATTCTGAGCAATTCTGGGACTTTGTAACTGGGGGTCCCCCAGAGCGACAATTTAAGCACCCCTAGAGCAACAACTAAGCAAACAAGCTAAGGGTGAGGAGGGACCGCTCAGGCCTGCAGAGTGCTCCCCTTGAACACACTTTGAGCGTGTAAAACACACTGAATGCTCACAGCCTTCTGCCTACAGGAAGGCTACTGTTCTCCTCCCCACTCACAGATGAGGGAACTGAGGCTTCAAAACTTGACCAAGGACCTCGGAGTAGGAGGGAATAAATGGACAGGATCTGAAGCTGGACCCCGGCCCACAGCCTGGCTCTTACTCTCAAGGTATCCAAGCTCTAGGTGAGACCAGTTAGCCTTCTGAATTCTGGGACACAGCATCCCTGTCTCCCATTTACTCCCCACCCCAGGCCAGCATCCCCACATCTCAGTCTGTTCCAGCTGCTCTTAAAGAATGACACAGTCTGGGTGCCTTAAGCAACAGATGTGTTTTCTCACAGTTCTGGGGGCTGAAATCCCAAGGTCAAGGTCCAGCAGGGCTGTTTCTGGTAAGCCCTCTCTCTTCCTGGCTTGCACACAGCCACCTGCTTGTTACGCGCTCACATGGTCGTCATCTGCGCATACCTTTCTCTTCTCTTATAAGGATGCTGGTCCTGTCTAGGCCCACGCCTCCTTGAACAGGTCCAATCATGTCTGATCTTAGAAGCTAACCAGGTCAGGCCCGGTTACTACTCGGATGGGAGGACACCAGTAGTCCCTCTGGGTTGGGCCTCCACCTTGTCACCTCATTCAGCCCTAATTACCTCATTAAATGCATCATCTCCAAACACATCTGGGGTTAGACCTTCAATGGATGAGCTTGGAAGTACACCAATCAGCCCACTCAGTCCAATTCAGTCAACAGCGCTCTAACTCTGCCCTCCACAAACGCACAGTCCTTGACATCTGCACAGAATTTTGCACTGTCCTTTGTACACGATGCAGCCTGAACTTGTTCTCTGGCCCCCACATGCATGTGCACACAGGTGCATGTGCACCCCGCTCCCAGCATTAAAAAGAGGCTGTCCTGCTGTGAAGCTTCACATGAGTGCCATTCACTGTTCACCCTTGCTTTCACTCATTCACTTCATTCATTCATTTGCTTAGCCTCTCACCTCAGTCCAGCAATTGCCTAGTAAATACCTTCTCTACCAGCCCAGCACCGAGTTCTCCCAGAAGTTGAACAGAGCATAGCATTCTGAATTCCACCAGCCTACCTGCTATCTCCTAGCCTTGTGGCCCCTCTAACTGAGGTGACTGGTATTTCTCTCCTCGGATCCTATCAGCCTCCTCATGGGCAGAAGGCTCTCAAACACCTTCTTGCTTAAGGTTGGGGAGGGCAGAGCTGTTCTAGACAAGGGGCTGCAAATCACCCAGAAAATAAAAGGACACAGGTGCTAAGAAGAGAAATACAATGTATGCTTGCAAGACTCCTACAGACTGTCCTCCGCATCCAGGAAACAAGCGTGCTTCCATGAACCGTGGCTACTAAGTACTAGGACACCGACAGACAGTGCTTCTTGACACTCTCAAGGGGACAGATAGTGTGGGCTTTGTTCAGTTCAGGGAGTCTCCTACCCTGGCTGGCCTAGAACTTGAGACCCTTCCTGCATCAGCCTCCCAAGTGCTGGGAATACAGACCTGTGCCACCATCTTAGGTTGATTCTTGTGTTTCAGTCATTAAAGTAGTTAGAGATTAGAGAGATTCTTTTAAAACATAAATCTGGAGCCAGGCATGGTGGCACACACTTGACTAGCTGAGGCAGGAGGATTGTAAGTTTGAGGCCAGCTGAGTGAGACTTTGTCTTAGAAAAAACAAAAAACAAAATAAAACAGAATCTGTAAGTCTAGTATTACTCCCTGTGTGCAGACAGTAAGCAGTTCCCCCAGTCCCTATACCCAGGGTCAAGACCACAGTCCCGACAAGTGGGTTCTCTGCATTCTTCAAAGCCCTCCTCTCCCCAGGGCCTTTGCATGGGTGGCTGTTTCTTCTGCCTCCATCAGTGGACATTCATTCTCCTCTTTTGAAAGGTCACAGCCTTGAGCAAACTTGTCTTCCTCAGCTACCCCCACCCTGTCCCTGCTCCTTCCTCCAGCCATTCCCCATACAGTATGTGGTGCTTGCCTGGTCATCCCTGCAGCTCGCCGCATGCTGCCCTGGGCAGTAAGCCTACTGCCTACCATATTCATGTTTCATCTTCGGTGCCTTACAAAAGGTGATGCTGGGGGGACGGGGAGTCCAGGGGCAGGCAGGTCCCCAGCCTCTCATTCCCACCACCACATGCCAGCCCAATGGCATTACTTTTGGCATAACCAGAACTTGGTGCAGGTGCAGGGCAGATCAGGAGCCCTAAGAGGACAGGAGGGAGGAGTCACAGAAACCTCCATTCCTGGAGAAACTCTGACTGTGCTTTGGCTACCTTAGACCTGCACACTGCCCCATTCTCCTAGGTGGAGACACACACCCCAGGAATGCCACTGACCTCAAAGGCCAGCTGGGAGGTGTCCAGTCCCTTTTAATTAAAAATCAGCCAGCCAGTCTCCTCCCTTCGCATTCTTCTCTTTCTGTGCCTTTTCTAGAAACCCACAATCAGCAGGGCAGTCAGAGGGAGGGTGGTGGCAGGGAAGAAAATGCTGGGTCTGAATCTCCCTCTCCTGTCCTCCTCCCACACCCTCCCACACCCTGTGCCACTGGCTGAGGGGCTCAAGGGCTCCAGGAGCCCAGCAATCTGGAGGTCATTTCCTTGGAGGTCATTTCCTTGGGTTCCTTTTCTTCTCTCTTCCTTCCCCAGAGTCCTGGTTTTAGGGTACCATCTTTCTCTGGGATCTTCATGATCATCAGGAAAGGCAGCAGGGTCTCTTGAGTCCCCAGGAGTCACATCAAGAGTGATGGCCCTAGGCCCAGGCCCAGAACTGGGAGAGAAGGGCTGCTGACAATGACCTCTTTTCCCAGCCCAATGAAACCCCCAGGGTGGGGTGCCCCCGGGGGTGGTATGTGCTAGAAGAACTATCACCTTGTGGGAAGGAGCTGTCTGTCCTCTGACAAGGCCACACCTGGGCAGACTGGGCTGTCAAAGGTCCCTGGGGCATGAATTAACCAAGTACCATCCATCCTAGAACATGGCTACCAGGGGTAGATGTTGCAAGAAGTCTTCTTTGTGGAGGTGCCCAGGGGCTAGGCTGCCAAGGGGCAACGCTTACATCACAGAAAGAGCTGCAGAAAATGTGACACTGAAATACCTGAAATTTGGATTGTCGTGTGTGTGCATGATTATGGTCACATGCATGTGTGTGCACACATGTATGTTGCATGTGCATATTTGCATATATGCATATATGCATATTTATATTGAATGTGCATGTTTGCATGTGTGAAACCGTGTGTGTGTGCGTGTGTGTGTGTGCGTGTGCGTGTGCGTGTGCGTGTGTGTGTGTGTGTGTGTAGGTTGACGAAATCCTCCACCAGTCGCAAAGCTGGGAGAGCATCTACCTGTGTCTTGCTTTCCTGCAGTACAAGGACAGACTGTCCACACACAGTTTATTTCCCTGTACTCTTTCCAGTCTTGTGTCCCCTCTGGAAGGGGCCCATCCCAGCAATAGGCATTGCAAAAGCAGTTCACACAAAGAGGCAGACAGAGGACCCCCCCCACCCCCACGCCCACCCCTAGCCAGTCTCCAAGGACATAGTTCATTAGGACGCATCCTCTGTTGCCATGGAGACCTGGGGCCCCCAGAGCCTGGCTAATAGTCTCTGTATTCACTCAGGCCTGGAGCACAATTAGACAAGATGAATTTTTGAGTCGTAGCATAATGAGACCCGGATGTCCGGAAGGCGTATGGTAGCCTCCCGGGGGAGGGCTGAGCCTGGGAAGGCACACTGCTGTCCTAGGGTCACCAGGGCCTTCCTCTCCACGACGGAGTTCTGAGAGGTCCTGGGGAGCACGTCTCTGCTTTAGAACCGTTCCAAGGCAGCCCGGCCTTGGTCTAGGTAGCAGGGAGGGAAAAAAAAAAATCTCCCTTATTTATCCTAGGCCCTTCCCTTCCTGGAACAGGGTTAGAGGCTGGATCCTGCACATTCGAGAAAATACCAATCAATACAAACAGCTGAAGCTATTCGTACGCAGAATACAATCTTACCTCCACACACAAAATACAAATACATCAGGCAATATATCTAACAACATGCTCTGGCCAGGCGTGGAGGAAGCACACCCTGCAGCATCCCCTGCTCCCTGTCATGAAGGGGCTGCGGCTCGCCCTCTGGCAGGAAAGATGAGGTACATCCCAACACAGCCATGTCATCCCAGCCAGTGACTTGAGGACAGAGTTGAGAGAAGCAGCAAGCAGAAGGCTCCCTGGAGGAGATGGAAGGGGGAGGGGGGGAGAAATACAGACTCTGGAGTTCAATGTGAGGACTGTGGAAGAGTCGGCTGTAGTGGGGGGGTCCGAGCCAAGAAGAGACCCATGTCAGCAGGCACCCACCTCTCTGGGACATTAACCTCCTGTCGAGTCTCCCCAGAGGTGGCTGCTTTCCAGGCCAAACCCCATTGCCTCCCTTGGACTGACTCTTCCCAGAGGCAAAAGTCACTGGCCACTCACTATTAGAGGAACAGGCCACCAAACGTGCAGGCTTCTAGAACGTCGCCCGGACCTTCAGCCCTCAAACCTTCCTCCTGGGGCAGCTTGCACCTGGCACCTGGCATTCACAGTGGCCCTGAAGCTGGTCAGCTACCTCCAGGCCCGCCAAGAGGGCCGCCAAGGGTCACACTGTGCTAACCAGGGAGGGATGACAGGGAAGGAGCCCCAGCTGGACTTCTGCCCAAGCCCTCCCCTCCCTGCCCTGCTTTGCCACAGCAACTCTGGTGACGCTTCCGAGCTCTATGGCAACGGAGGGTTTTCGTTTGTTAAAGCTTTTCCTTTTTGTGATGGAAGGGAAGTAAAAATCTGGAAATGTGATTGGCTAAAATGAGTGCTCTGGAGAGATGCAAATGTCATGAGGGATGCCACAGAATCTGGAACCATCTCAGTCTGCTATATGAGCTTGGGTGTGTCACCTAGCCTCTCCAAGCCTCAGTGTCTCCCTCTATAAAATGGGCACAGTGCTCATAGGCTGTGGACTGAATGCTATGATACCTAGGTGGAGGGCTCCACATAGCCTGGGGCAGGGTGAATACTGAAAAAACCTAAATGGCCCTTGCTCTATCTCTGGCACCATCCCTGGTTGAATTAAATTCCACAGCATCTCTACCTCCTGTCTCCCCAAACCAGAAGCTGTGCCCAGCAGCCGGTCAAGCAGCAAGTCATTTCTCCCACCTCAAATCTTTGACCCACAAGCCCATGCCTCTTAAGCATTCTTTGCTTTCACTCAATCTGAGTAAGCAGGGCTCCAATTCCCTGCAGGAAAAAAAAAGAAAGAAATACGCCTCTGTTCAAAATACTAATGAGATGAGGCTGGCAGGGGGACAGGAAGGCAGCCCCCAAGGACTTCCAGAGTGCCTCTGGCCAGGAGGGAAGACATGGCCCAGTTTGAAGTCTCCTCAGGAGCACAAGCAACAGGCAAAGCTCCCGACTGGTTCCATGGACCCCTGGTCACAGTCAGTGATGCAGGGTGCGGGACCCCTCTGCTCCTAAAAGTTTGAGGACACCTTGGTTGTCATAAAATAATTCTCTCAGTCCCTCTCAGTCACCAACACTCATCGCTACAGCTCTGCTCCAGCTCAGACAGAGCCTTATGGCTTAACATGACTGCTGGGCTCAAGCTTCAGCTTTATTTCCTACCCACAGGGCCACCCCCAGCTCTCAGTCAGTCAGCGAAGGTTGCAGCCAGCATGTGCCAGCCTCACGGCCTCGCAGGGGGTGGGTCTTGCTTCCTCCTCAGCTTCCTTTCTGATCCTTGCTTCCAATGTGTCTCAGAGATGAGGAGCCGTCCAGGGCCCACAGTGGCTGGCAGGCGCCTCCCCACCTCCCAGCTGGCCACTCAGCCAGAGATCTTTTTAGATTTCCCACGGCTACATGCTTCCCTTCATCCCTCTTCCCACGGCTGCCCTGTGACTCTGGCCCTTGCTGGCTGCATTTGTTTTCTAATGTCATTTTACCTCCAGCTGATTTGTTTATCTGGGCTCTACATGTAAGGTCTCCTCCACCCTCCCAGCCCCGTCTTCTAGGGTAGAGACTTTCTGTTTTGATCACAATGTAGATGTGCTGCACTTCCTAGAATATTCGCTGGTGCAACACCCCCTTAGTGAGGAGTGTTGTGGGCTTCTGCCCTACAGCTCTGCTACATCTCTTCCCTTCCCTACCGTGGAGGGACACTCAGCTAGACAGGCCCCCACTTACCTCCTGCCCACTCACCACCAACCCTCCACTTTCCCAGCCTTCAGTGGTACACACGCACATGCATCCATGATTAAGAATCTCAGAGGTTCCCAGAGCCTGACCAGACTCCCTAGGACCCCGAGGTCCCCAGAATTTGTACTCAGCCCTCATCCACATACCTCCTTATGGATAGAGTTCTGCTTCCCTTAAAGACTGAAGAAATCTGTCCCCTCTGTGCCCTCTGAGCCACGGTGGAGCCTGATATGCAGCAGTGCTTACTGGGTGCAGGTTTGTGTAAAGATATGGTTGCTCTAATGCAAGTAAGCTTTATCATCTATACCATGTACAAGGTCCACCCTGGGCAGGAGCAGCAAGCCAGTTACAGGGCTGAGAAGAGAACCACAGCCCAGGAGGGTCCCAGGGTGCCCTAGAGGGACAGAGGCAGCCCCAGTCCTCTCTCATGGACAGCAAGTGAGCTGAGGTTTTCCACAGACTGGTCTGGAGTCCCGGGCTTTCACATCTGAAGAACACCCCACTGTCAGGAGGAAGAGCTACTCGGTGGCTGCAACTCCCTAGGGATATAAACCGGACATCGCATCCCCTTCCTGGGAGGAAATCCTGCTAGGATTCTCAGAGACAAGGGACATTGAGGCCTAGCTGAAGGAGGAAGGGGCCTTTGTTTCAGCCCCCAGACAGGGCAGTGCCTGGATCAAGGGGGCACACCCTATGACCTGACCCCACAAGCCCAGCTGAGCTGCTGGCTGCCCACTCAGCCAGTGCTCTGGCCTCGAATGCCACGTGCTGGCACCGCAACTCCCTGCAAGGCTTCCTCCATGCTTCTGGCCATAGCAGAGTCCTACTTAGCCTCCACATACTCTCAAGGATTAATAGTTCTTCCCTTTCAGAGTTGGAAATAGAGACCCAGAGAGGTTAAATAACTCCCCCATGGTCACACAGCATGGTACCCACAGAGCTCAGAATAGGATCCAGGCTGAGATTCCAGGTATTTTTTTAAGTCACCAGGAAAGCATGTGCTGATCCGTTTTCTGGAGGCTGAAGAGGACTCTGACCTCTTTGGAATTCTCCTTACTTTTTTTTTCTTTCTTTTTTTTTTTGCAGTTCTTAGCCTCAGCCTTTAACTGCTGTGCTATCCCTCCAGCCATCTCCTTACTTCTGAGAGCACACAGGCTCTGCCTGGCTTTTCATTCCACCACAGCTCAAGTTGATGCTGGAAGCAGCCTTCCCTGTGGCTTCTGCCCCAGAGGATGTGTTCAATAAACACTGCCACTTTCTCATCTTCCTGTAAACATTTCAGGGGACACAAACAAGCAGATCTGCTTTTGATCTGCTGCTGCTCATCAGAAACGGGGTACCTCTCCCACGCAGAGCTCGACCCCCAGACCAGCCCCAGCACTGCAGAGTCCCCAGGGCAGTGAAGGACACAGACATATAGGAGAGGAGATCAGGGTCCCAGTGAAGGCCGCAGTTCAGCTCCTGCCAGAAGCACTTGCATCCTCCCACCCAGCCACTGCTGTCTGCCTCCAAAAGAGGGAGGACAGGGTCTGCTCCCTGCTCGCTGTCCCTGGGGGCACTTCAGTCACCCAGGCTGAAGACAGCCCTGCAGGGCTGCCAGGTTCCTGAACACACGGCCACCATGCACAACAAAGTCTCAGAGCCTCTGGGAACTGGGTCTGCCTGGAACCTTCAAGCTCCATGGAAAGCCAAACCCTCAAGAGCCAGCCCCAGCCCTTGTGTTTATCTACTCAGGCATTTGTGTAGTACATTATTCTTGGATCCGGAACATTCGGTGGCTCCCCACTGCCATGGGACTCTGATTTTCAGACGGCCATTTCCTGTGCTTCCCCATCCAGCCCCACCCTGTAACCCAACCACATGTCTCTTGGCTCTACGTCTTCCCTGGAAGCCTAGATCCTCTCTGTAGATTGTCTCTCCATCAAACCAGTCCTTCCCTTTTCGAAAGACATCTTGTACCAACTTGGCCTTTCCTCCCTACCCTCCTGCTCAGGAACCCCTCCTTGATCACATCCTAAAGTGCCCTCTCCCCCCCATTCCCCATGGCTCTTTGCCACCACCATCTCTGTCCCCAGAGAGCCACCTCCAGCTCCTGTGTCACCAGTGGTCCAGGGATGAGGCCGCTTCTAAGCTTGGCTGCTCCAGAAGGGGACCCAGGCCACCTGCTTGAGATTCTCAGTCCTCTGTGTTGACTCCAAGGGGCAGAGAAGACTAACTACAGAACTGGCAAAGCCCTCTTTACAAAACTCAGAAGAATTTTAAGCTAGTTACGGAAGAATATTAAATCAAACACTGCCTGGAGTGTGGATCCCCCATCTGGCCCCAGAGAATAGAGTTCTGACCTTTCTAGGTGACCCAGAGCTGGGGCTGAAATAGCTACCACAGGAAATAGGGAGTCACTGCAGGTTCTGCTCTTTGGAGCTCCCAGTGTAGCTTCCAGACCTGCACCACCTCCTCCTCTGTGTCTCTGGGCTCTCTGCATCCTAGACAGGAGAGGTACCTGGTAGCAGGGAAGGATCTTTTTCTTTAATGAATGTCCCTGGAAGATTCTTGCACATGTCCCCCCTCCCCCGTATACTAAAAATAGATTAGACTCACGTCAGAGGGGGGCTCTGCTGCTGATGGAGGCAGATGGGCACCAGTGGGCTAGATCTGGGAGACAGGAAGACTGGCTGGGAAGACCCTCCACCACGTGTTCAAGGACATTGGGTACCTAACACCAAAGAGTGAGCCCATGTCTGAGATGGCCACTGACTCTCTCAGATCACAGGGCGTGGGCTGCAGAACTTGAACTCTACATCTCCACCTGATGTCTCCTAAGTATCTCCCAAAGTGAGTGAGGCTCATGTGTATTAGAGGACATGCTCAGAAGTCGTTGGCCCTGAGGTCTGGGGACTCCCAGAAGGAAGGAGGGTGATTGGGGATCGAAGCAGGACAGCACAGTGGTGAGCGTCCAGTCATTCCTGCACCTGGTATCCACCACATGGATACTAAGATTCTTGGGGAAACAAAATCCTGGCTGGGGTTGGGCAAAGGGAACCAACTCAAAGTTACACAGATATAGGCAGGAGCCTCTGAAACTCTTCCCATGACCGTGTCTCTGTGCTGGCCAGATCTTCCTGGAAGAAGATGGGTCCTTGCCTAGTTTCTCACCTTTGCATCCACCATCCAAAGCCAATTCTAGAATGGTCTGTGTGAGACATCCCTGGGCAGAGGGGAGGTGCAGAGACTGTCTGCTTACCCCGAGTCTCCAGAGCAGCACAGCTTGGGGGTAGACCCTCTCAAAGGGCATCCTTTGCTTAAACTCTGGGGTTCTGGGCACTCTGGCTCAGCCAATGGAGCTTCCTTGGCTCCTGCATGCCTCTCCGCCACGTTCGGCCTTCCTGCTCACCCTTCCAGCCCAGCGGCTCTGAGCACTAGTCTCACCTGTGGTGAACCAAATGCACACACTGCTCTGATGCCCTTGCTCACACGCCGCCTCCTGCCCTTCATCTGTCCCCTCCTGCCTGTCCTCGAAGACAGGGCCAGGCCTCTTCCTACAAAGGCTGTTCCACCTTCCCAGATGGTCCCCCAGAACCCCACAATTCTCTGCGGACATCTCCATCACTACCCGGTAGCCCCTGCCTGATGGCCTCTTCCCCAGCACCCCTGCAGCCATTTGTTCTTCCGAGGGGCCTAGTACCCTACAGAGAGACAGGCCATCCAGGGCGTTCAGGGCACCCCGAGCCTTGATCTCGAATCCTACTAGCCTGCTCTGAGTTAATACGGGGCTGCTGTTTGCACAGGGGCAGGGGATAGGAAGGCGGCCAGCCCAAGGCCTGGCTGTGCCCCAGCTGCCCCACCTCCCTTCAGGACTGGCTCAGTCATGGATACCGGAGCTCACCCCGCCTCATTCTCCCTACAGAGCCTCTCCTGAGTTTTCAGTACTCCAGCATCTTGCTCAAAGCAGGCCAGACTTGGGCAATGACTACAACTCAAAGGTTATCCCTTCCAAGGACTTATACTGTGATAAGAGTCTAAATGCCCAGAGGGGGTTGGGATATGGCTCAGTGGGTAGAGTACTTGCGTGCCATGTATGAGGCCCCGGGATTGGATCCCCAGCACTACACTAAAAAACAAAAACAAAACAAAACAACAACCCCAAACTGGCATGGTGGTATGCACTTGTAATCCCAGAATTGCAGAGGTCAAACAACAAACCCTAAAGGTCCAAAGAGACTGAGCCCTACAGTGGGTCTAAGCTGGGGGCTTGGGAGGGGACTGTGAAAAAGAAAGCCTGGTGTAGCATCTATGTCCCGTGGATGCCTGAGGCGATGCAGCCAGCATGGTGGGAGGGTTCCTACGTCATACTTTCCTGTTATGAAAGCCAGGGTGGGTGTACTCTCCTGGGGGTCCAGCTTCCTCAACTGAAAAGTGGGGCTCACAGAACTGTGGGGTGAGTGATCAGGGCTCCCAGCTGCCCCAGCAAGCTGGTCCTCCCTTGTGGGGGGGCACGCGCCCATGGCTTTGTTTATGGCTCTTGAACTTCTCTCTCCTCCCCTCTACCCGTCCTCCCTGCCTCTCCCTCAAGCCAGAGTTCCAAGGGAGAACTTGGCTGGGAATCCTTTCAGGCTGGTGATAAGGGCTGGCCAGAGGAAAGCTCTTAGCAACCCGGACTCCCAACCCAGGGCCTCAGAGATAAAAGGATAGTGGATAGACAGCCACTGCCAGTCACGATGTGCCAGAAGGAGGCTTCTAGGGGGAGGATGGCAGCAGCCACAGGAGCACCTGTCACACAGGCTGGCAGCTGCCAGACATCCACAATCCCAGGCTCCTGGTGGTGGGGAAGAACTCAGAGATTTGTCCTTCTTTATCTGTTACCACTAGGCCGCAGGCTGGGTTGCTCTTGACTGGTCTGGAGGAACTAAGCTCCACATTCTCCACTCAGGAGCAACCCCCCCCCCCCCCGGTCATGCAAACTAAGTTCTCAGTCTCAAGGTTCTGGAACTTTCTACCTTCAACCTTTGAATCAGTCCTTGGCCTGATAATATCAGACAGGAGAAGCTGAAAAGCTGCTATTAACTAAAACTCACTCACTAGCTTGGGGGACAGAAACTGTCATCCCTCCAAAGCCACGCCTTCCCCAGGCTCTCTCAGATAGAGCTACCTCCATGTTCTCACTGCCACGTAGGGGCATCTCCGAGACGTCTTCAGCTTCTCTCTGGCTCTAGCAGTCCCCGGATCTTTGACTGTAAGAACTGAGCCCAGACAACAACGCCTTGTAAGTATCTCAGACTCTCTCAAACCTTGGCTCCAGAAATCCTCACACACTCTTGTTAAAGTACCTGGTCCTTTAGCAAGTGTCATGAGAGGCACTGAGAGGAATCAGAACCTTGGAGCAAGCTTCCAGCTAAGTCAGGGAGCCAGAGAGCATGGTCAGAAATCAACAGCATGGGGCTAGGAATGCAACTCAGTGGGCAGGATGCTGGCCTAGCAAGCACAAAGCCTTGGGTTGGAGCCCTAGCACCACATAAATCAGGCCTAGTGGTGGATGCCTGTAATCCTGGCACCCAGGAGGAGGTGGAGGAAGGAGGATCTGGAGTTCAAAGTCATCTCCAGCCACATAGTGAGTTTGAAACCAGCCCTGAAATTGTGTCTCCAATCATCATCATCATCATCATCATCATCATCATCATCGTCATGTACAGCACATACCACACACTGATCTCTACCTGCTGGCTGGGACACTGGAGCCTGGAGCTCAGGGACTGAGAAACTAACGTACTCTAGGAACCCGAAAGGGCCAGCTCAGGCCTGAAACAGCCTCGGTGCACAAGTCGCATTTGTTCCTATTTGTTGTAATGACTAAGGCAGGAAGGTAGACACAGGGAGACAGATGGGTGACTAAAACATTATCAGATGCCCACTCAGGTATACAGAAATCCCCTTCCCTACAAGCCCAAATTTCTGGGAAGCCTAAATTCCCCTGGGGATTTCGACAGAGTCTCTTCATGTGGAGGTCAGCAGGGCACATGAATTGGAAAGCCCAGGAGCGAAGTCCCTCTGTCCCTTCCTGTTCAACAGCCGTCCCATGTCCTGGCAATTCTGCCAGCTCCCATATCCTAAAACCATGAGCTTAGAAATGAAAGTCAAAGCTTTAAGCAGCCTATGGCTAAGGCCTCAAGCTAGCAGAGGTATTCCTTCCCATAAACCCCAAGGCAAAGCAGGCCTGAGCCCCAGAGATCAGGGTGTATCTTCAGCAAGGGTCTGGTTCCTCTGAAGGGGACCGACAGAGATGGACAGGACTGCACTCTGGGGCGATCCTCCCTCTTCCACAGGGAGCTTAGCTGTGGGATGATACATCAGATTTCTATGCTTTATCTGCTCCACTTGGTAATTAAAGCAGAACACCAATTTTTTTGTGTGTGTGTGTGTGTGTGTGTGTGTGCATGTGTGTGTATACATGTTCCCACTTGAATGTGCATGTGTGTGTTTATGTGTGGAGGCCAGAGATCTACATGGGTGTTTTCCTGTGTGGCTCTCCATCTTATTTTTTTGAGACAGAATCTCACTGAACCTGGAACTCATCAATTATGTCAAACTTGCCAGCGACAAACACGAGGATCCTCCCGTCCCCGCCTCCCCAGTGCTGGGAGCATAGGCGTCCACAGCCACACTTGGCTTCTGTATGCTGGGACTCCTAACTCAGGTCCGCCTCGTGCTTATGCAAGCTTTATTGACCGAGCTACCTCCCCAGCCCCACAACACCAACTTCCTTACAGGTATATTATTTGTCCCAAGCATGTTAAAACAGCCAAAATAGATCAAAAGAGGAAGAAAGAACAGCACCTTTTTTATCTTTACCGAGAGAACTTGACAGAGCAGGAACAGACAGAGGCTGTTTGAAGAGGCAAAGTCTTCCCTCCACCCACAGATTATGAATCAATTCTGCAGTCAGGGCTGCAGCAGGGAGAAGTGGGCTAGCTATTGGACAGGACTCCTAGATCTGCAGACCACGAGACACGATGTGGGGGAAGAAGACACAAAGTAGATATGGCAGGAGACCATTTCCTTCCGCCTTCTGCGATATCTACAAAGCACTCCGTGTCCATCAGACATCTTACGGCATCTGGGGAGAAAGAATACGATAAAAAAAAAAATGGGGAGGGGAAGGTGAAGAGGTGGGTCAGTGGTTAAGAGGACTAGCTACTTTTGCAGAGGACCCGGGTTTGATTCCCAGCACCCACACCCTGGCTAACAACCGTCCATAACTCCAGTTCCAGGGGGATCTGACATTGCCCACCTCTGTGCGCATTGCGCAACACGGGCACGCACACATGCATGTGGACAATACGTTCTTACACATAAAAATAATAAATTAAAAAAATGGGGCTCAGAGATGCTCAGGGCCTACTAGCCTTGAAGTCACACAGTGAGGGACAGAGGCGGGGTCCCGGCTCCAGCCCCGGCTCTGGCCCTGTTTCAGGTTCACTGGCACTAGCTTGAGTTCTAAGACAAAAGGCTGGGGAAGCATGCTGAGCGCTGTGCAGCTGCACTCCCTCAGCTATCGCTTCTTCACTGGCCTGCGTTTCTGCAACAATATGCAGGATTAATAACAGCGAGGACGTCAAAGGTTGTCATAATGATGAATGAACTATAATAATATCACAGATTTTTTAGTATCAGGGGTGCAACCCAGGCCCTGTGCATGCTGAGCCATACCCTTAGCCCCCTCCCCCTAAAATACTTTATTTATTTATTTATTATTTTTATGTGTATGAATGTACCGTCTGCATGTAAGTTGGTGCACCCGTGTCGTGCAATGCCGCAGAGGTCAGAAGAGGGTGTGGGATTCCCTTGGAACTGGAGTTAAAGGCAGTTCTTAGCTGCCATGTGGGTGCTGGGAATCGAACCCAGGTCCTCTGCAAAAGCAGTCGGTGCTCTTAACCGCTAGGCCATCCCTCCAGCCCCTCCCCTAAAATACTTTTAATGTGGGCTGGAGAAAGAGTAGAGTCAGGAAAATGCTTGCATGAAGACCTGGGTTGGCTCTCCAGAAGCCATGTAAAAAAATGCTCCTGTGATCCCAACGCTGGGGAGGCAGAAACAAGAGGATCCCTGGGACTTGCTGCCAGCTGACCTAGCTCAATCAGTGAGCGTCAGCCAGTGGGAGGGCCTATCTCAAAAGCGTAGGAAGTACAAGAGAAACAATAACTGAAGTTGTCCTCTGACAAGCATCACACACACACACACACACACACACACACACACACACACACACACACAGTAAGCAGTTTGGAAGTTTAGCCTCTGCTACTATTGCTGCCCTGTCCGTGGGTCCCTCAGAGCAGGAACATACACCTGGTGAAAGGCTGGGAGCTGCTTCCTAACATCATCAGCTCTTATGAGTAAAATGAATGGATAGTTAGAGTGGTTCTTAACCCTCAGAAGTGTCTGTGTCTCCACAGAGCTAGGAAGCTGGAGCCTACGACCTCAGGCCACTCTGGAGCTAGCCCTGAGTATTTGGCCCCCTGGGACTTAACATCAGCACCCTCCTCAGCAGGAACCACCTCATGCTCTGTTTCTGTGTAGCCAGCACCTCCCAGGGTGTTAACATGTGTCCTTCACAGGCCCCGATGTCCTTAAGCCTGTGGCATGTATTGTGTTCATAATGACTACCTTCTCAAAGTTCCCAACTGCTGGCCAGAGGCCTTCAAACATTTGCTGTGTGTATTTCTCTACAGTTTTACTTTAAAGACCAAGGCCCAGACTATATAATAAGAAAGATTTAAGGAACACAAATTGCCAGGATTGAACCCCCTGGAAACATGAGGCAGAAACCTTGAATCTTTCTTCCAGAGCCAACTTGGCTTTCTAGAACCAAAAGACAGGGGCTGGAGAGATAGCTCAGTGGTTAAGAGCACTGGTTGTTCTTACAGAGGACCAGGGTTCAAATCCCACCACCCACATGGCAGCTAACAGCTGTCTATAACTCCATTTCCAGGGGCTCTAACACCCTCTTCTGTTTTCCTCGTGCATTGCACGACATGGGTACACTTAAACATGTGCGGACACAACACGTGAAATAAAAATAAAGAAAAAAATGTTAAAAAAAAAAAAGAAAGAAAAGACATTACTCTGTTGCTCAGGGCTAGAATGGCCACTTCCCTCACTGAAGCCTAGGATGGCTCTGGGGACGGGGCCAGGGTCGCCGACCATGACACTTTTCCCTCCCCTGACCAGGTTGGAACCACTACCATTGTCCAGCTCTCGGGCCAGTGCAGAGAAGGGAGCCATGGTCAGAAGTCCCACATCTGGGCCAGCCTCCACTGGGCTTGGCTGGGCTACCTTATGCAGGCCACCTGGCCTCTCAGAGCTGGAGTCCTCATCTGTATGCAGAGTGACATAGTTCTGAGGATTAACTGACCCAAAGGCCATCTTCTCCACTCCTCCCTGCAAGGCACGTGGGAAGTCACCACAAGGCATTTGATTCCAATTCCAGACATTTGACCATCCTGACCCTTGTGCCTGTCACTCGTCCCCTGCCCTACACCCCCGTTTTCAGCTGCTTCCCCCTCTTTATCCTTCTCAACTCACCTTCAAGTCAGTTCCTAACACACACACACAGCTGGAAGCTGGAAGGCAGAATGTGGGTTGATCCAGGCCCCCAAAGCTGCTCATTCTATAGCCCCCGGGAGGCTCATTAACTTTTTTCTTGGTGTATTAACAATAACTGCCGGGCATGTGGTAAGTGCTTTACATGGATGGGCTCCCTCCATATTAATAATAATCCCTTTAAGTGTTCCTGTTATCAGTCCTAACTGCTAGATAGATAAACATGTTCAGAAAGGGTAGGCAACTTGCCTAAGAACACAGAGTGAGTGAATGAGAGACAGCATCTGCCTGATCTCAAAGTCTGCATTGTCAGGCATGTCATTGCTGCCTTCCATGCTCAAGGCCATCTGGAAGACGGGGCTGCTTCTGGTCAGAGCTGCAGTCCTGTATGTACCAGAGAACTCCACTCTCAATGTCTGGGAAACAGAGATGGTAACTCTGCCAGTGTGACTCCCTGTTCTCCTCCAAGCAGCCCCATGTCAGACACCATGTGCATGACAGGACACCGTCTGTCCTCAGCACCTTGTAGTGCTGTCCCCCTCATCCAGCTCCTGCAAAAGCACATGCTACTTTGAGCAGAACATGTCACGGGTGTCATGTCCCAGGCCACCCGGATGTATTACATGGATACTCAGGGACAGGGCCACAGGCATCACAGGCCAGCACCCGCTGCCTCGGGGTGGTAGGGACCAATGCCTCAGGATGTAATGACGTGGACAGTAGATGAATGTGATCTCCAGAGCACCACTCTGTTCCCTACCCACTGAATCTGGCTTGGGTGATTTACCTTCTCCCTCTGAATCTCAGATTCTGCCTCTGGAAAATGGAACGGATGACAGGATCATCTCCCAGGTCTGCAGGGCAAATGCATTCATGTCTGGCACCTGTATATGCACACAGTACTGCCATGGTGATGGTTAATGTTCAGAGACAGGGACTGTAAGGATGGGATTGGAAAAGCTGGGCTTTCCAGTCAGATCTGGGCGTGCATTGGCCTCTGACCCACATCTGCTCTGCAGCGAGGGTGTGGTCACCTCCCCACCCTCCTCCAGACTTGGTTTACTCATCCATAAACAGAGAGGACCTTCCCTGGTGCAGTGAGCCTAAGGATTCGGTCCTATAACCTGCGAAGACACTTCCCAAACCAAGCCCAGGAGCAAACCCAGCAGCCCCCAGCGCTTCCTTAATTAATTGGAAGGAAGGGGCTTGGCCAGAAACCAATTACATAGTCCCCCCAGGGGCCTCTGCAGGGGTGAGGGAGAGGAAGGGAAGGAAAGACTGGTGTCAGCTCCTCCCCTCCCCCACCCTCTCATGCCCTCGGGCAGCTGGGACCACTCCAGGCCCACAAAGGGAAGCTCATTCAAAACAGCCCCTTCTCATGTGGCAGCCACTGGCTCTGCATCTGCCCTGCCCTGGCAAGGTCTGCCTGCCCAATGCCAGCTGCTCCCAGCTGCCCTGGCTTCAGGCTGCTGCAGGGCTGAGGGTTGGGTCCCCAGGGACCACCTAGTCAGTGTAGTCGGGGAAAAGCAGGGGTGGGCACACAGGGAGCCTGCACATTCCCTCATCTTCTGGACGACAGACAAGTTCTGTGGCCAGGCAGATCCAACTCAGACACTGGCTGCCGTGGTGCCAGGAGCTGAGACTCTGCTGGCAGCTGTGGAGCAGCAGAGGCACCGGCTGGGGCGGCGTCTGCTCCAGTTTGCTGGGCCATCCCCAGAGCAGTGGAAAAACTCACTCCATGCCTGAGCCTCCAGGCCTGACGCTGCCAGGTCCGGGGTCCTGCCAGCAGCCATGCCATCAACCCACTAGCTCAGGTCTACATAGGCTTCAAAGTCCATCCTACATCCCTCTAAGAGCGGCCATGTTACTAAGGGGTGAGGTCTCCAGTCAAGGAACCCCAAGCCTCTGGAGCCAGCAGGAACAAAGAGACTGACTGGGCTTTGAGAAGAGTTTTACTACCCAGAGGCAGAGATAAGAAAGAAGGGAGGGTGGGAGGCAGGCAGGCTGCATCCATTGAGTGCTTACAGCATCCCGGCGGGACAGACTGCTCCCAACTGCTACCCACACAGCCTTGAGATCAAACTTGGGATTCTGTCACATCCCTTAAGTATCTGCTCCTCCAAGGTTCTGAAAGGCAGGGGATGTGCTTCTTATATTCTGTGTCCCTCATGCCTGCCCAAGACCTGGTTCAGGTATGTGCTCTGAGGATGAGGGCTGAGTGAACGACTGAACCATACACCTTACTGTAGCAGAGTACCAGACACCTGGAAGAAGACGGGAGAAAGAGGAAGCAGGGGGGTATGAGGCGGAGAGCTGGTCTACACTTGCACTTCGGGGCCACTGGATCAGGCTTGCAGCCTGTGGCCTTCCTTTCCCAGTCAGAGGTAGGTGAGAGGATGGAGGGTCTGGGGGGTGGTGGTGGTAGGCTGCTGAGACCCAGGGTAGACTGTGGGCTGGGGACCTCTTCCCTACCCTGACACTGGGTTTCATGAGGCTCCATCACCACCTTGGTCCTTCTGTGCTGTTGTTGTCCTGGGAGGGAAGTGGTCCGGAAGAGAGAAATCCAGCTCCCAGCAGCACAGATAGGGAAAGCCGATGGTGGAGGGTGACTGGAGTCTGGCTGAACACCCATCCGGTTCAGGCTAAGGCTGCTTTTGCAGGGCAGCGATAGAAGGAGAGAGACTGTCCAGGATTCGAAAGAGCAGATTTCATCTCTCCAGCCTCAGGCTGGCAAGTGGCTGGGGCAGGACAGATGCCTGTGAGGCATCTAATCTTTGTCAAACGCTGATTCTACGTGGGCAGGGCAACACCCTCCTCAGCGCCTCCACTTTCAGCAGGATCCAGGGGCACCCCTCAAGCCAGCTGTGCCCACAAATAGGGTAGGAGAGAGAAGACAGACCTGCAGAGAGGGACATGGGTGTGGTGGCAGTGCTGTTCTCTGTTCTGGAGTTCAGACAAGGGTGGTTGTCACCTAGGACCTCCTCCGCCTGCACACCCACCCCCAAGTCCTGCTCAGGTAAGGGAAATTCCTGTCACTCAATGTAGTTTGTTTCTAGGCACTGCCCCCCCACACCACCCAAGTTAATCTCAGAGCCTAAAAAGCACAAAGCTCAGTATCACCTAACTCAACAAGACATATAGAAGAGCAGGATAGGGGCTGGAGAGATGGCCTAGTGGTTAAGAGCGCCGACCGCTCTTACAGAGGACCCGGGTTCAATCCCCGGCACCCACATGGCGGCCAAGAACCATCTGAAACTCCGATTCCAGGAGAACTCCAGTTCCAGGGGAATCCGACACCCTCTTCTGACCTCCGCAGCATTGCACGACACGGGTGCACAGACTTGCATGCAGACAGTACATTCATACACATACAGAAATAAATAAAATTAATAAAAAAAAATTAAAAAAAAAAAGAAGAGCAGGATAGTCCAGCCAACATAAGTCACTACGTCCTCCTAGTCCTGTGCGCCCTCCAGTCATATCTCGGTCAGTAGCCAGGAGATCCCCACAGGAACTGTGAGCAGCCCACAGGCTTTTCTTCTAGCTCATGATCTTGTACTTTACACACGTTTCTAATTCATTTTATTCTCCGCTCTTCCAGTTGACAGTGGTTCAGAACAGATGTGTAGAGGTGGGGGAGCTGTACCAGTATAGCACATGACAAGGGCTGAATAGAGATAGAATATTAGAAAGAGCAGACAGGAGAACCTGCACATGCACATCATGGTTTAGAGCTACCTGTCAGCAGGGAGCAGCCTCCAGCACTCCCCCAAGCCCACAGAGGAGTGGCCTTGACCTCCTGGTGGCTGTCTGCTGGGAAGCTGTGCTTGGTCCTTCCCTCTGCACTTTCTTCGTTTCTTCTTCCTGTCTCCCCCAGTTCATAAAGGAATTAATGTAGCTCACTAAAATACATGTGATAGAGTAGAGTTGAAATAACACAACAGCGACACATGCCACCAGACTAGAAGGCCCAAGTACAGAGAGAGGCAAGCCTGTGTGGCTGGTGCTACTTAGGACAGGAGTCATCCACAGAGCTCCCAGCCCCCAGGCTTTCCATACAGAGGCTCCGCACAAAGAAAGGGTTGGGAGACATTTGAAAGACAGAGTGGTGAATGGGAAAGTGAGGCTCAGTTTCCCATTCTAAGGAAATGCCACTGAGGGTCTGACAATTCATGATCTGGTTTCATCCTAATTTCCAGATCCCTCTAAGAGCTCAGAGCCTGTGATCTCCTCCAAGCACCAGCCCAGATAACTCTGTCCTGGAGACTTAGGGGACACTGGGACCCTTCACTTGGAGGAGGATAACTGGGGACCCATCTCTAGCTCACACTCTCCCCTACATGACCCCACCCCCCATGTTCCCCGGGTGGGGTTCTCTTTTGTATCTGTGGGTAACCAGGCTATGCACAGACAACAAGAAGTCCCAGTACCCTTTGCTACAGGTCACTGGAGCCAGCTTCTGTATCTTACACATGGAAAATGACTGGTCCAAGCCTATTAGTGACCAACCTAGGACTAGAGGCCAGACCTTTCAACTGTCAGGACACATGGAAGAGCCTTTTTCGGCAGGCCTTGCCCGTAGCCATCCTACCCCATCCTGTGCGGGGCTGTCAAGAAGAGAGAAGATAGGGTTAAAGTGGGGATTTTCTTTAATCCTCTGAGCTGGCTTAAGCTGAGGCCACGTTGGGTTGCAGGAGACGAGAGACACATGTAGGGGTTTGTTGGGGGCTGGGCAGGCAAGTGGGGCGTATTAGTAACTAATCTTTGCATACCTAGAGGTAAGGTCCAGCAGTGAGCTAAGCAAGAGAGTCCACACTTTCATGGTCTCCCTGTCCCAGCCCTGCCCAGAGTTCCAGGGTGTTCCACGATACAGATCAAAGGGAGTATCTCTAGCCAGAGACCGAGAAACGACTTGAGGGTAAATCCTAGTCCTGCTGTACTTGCTGTGTGACCTTAGGCAAATCACTTCTTTGAGCCTCAGCTTCTTCATCAGTTAACAGAGTCAAACACAAAGAAGGAAGGCTGCTTGAACTTGTCTTCATAAAGACACAGGGAGGGGGCTGCTGAGTTAGTTAGTCCTCAGTAGCATATTCAGAAACCTCTCATTCTTTTTTTTTTTTTTTTTTTTTTTGTCTTTTCGAGACAGGGTCTCCCTGTAGCCCCAGCTGGCCTGGAACTCGCTCTGTAGACCAGGCTGGCCTTGAACTCACAAAGATCAGCCTGCCTCTGCCTCCCAAGGGCTAGGATTAAAGGCGTGCACCACCATGCCAGGCGAAACCTCTCATTCTTTCTATCTCCTGCTGAGACCCATGCATGGCTCTTCTGCCCCGCCTGGCTGTAGCTTTGCTGCTCATTGCTCTAATAGCAGTCTCTCAGCTTAAAGACATCTGTATTATTAAGAAAAAAAGGGGGGCTGGAGAGATGGCAAGAATGTCCACTGCTCTTGCAGAGGATCTGGGTTCGATCCCCAGCACCCACATGGTGGCTGAGAACCATCTTTAACTCCAGTTCCAGGGGAATCCGATGCCCTCTTCTGACCTGTGAGGCATTGCACAACTCTGGTGTACAGACCTACATGCAGACAGTACATTCATACACATTAAAAAAAAAACAAACCCTATGCACCTACTCTTTGCTATAGCAAGTTTCACAGAAGCACCTAGAACCCAGGCAGTCTCCAGCCCTCAAGTTCACACTCCCACAATGCTCCTAAGTCCCGGAACTGGGGTGATGACAAAGTTTGAAGTGGGGCTAAAGCTCTGGAGTGAGCACGTGAACTGAAATAGTCCACCAGGGTATGGGGGTCATTAAAGGGAGACAGAACCGGCACTCCAACCCTCCACCTGGCTCCAGACCTCTGCCTGGTGTCCACCTCCTCAGAGATGAGAGCCGGCCGAGCAACTGGGAAAGATGGAGTCTGGCCTGGGGTGCATGGCTGGCCAAGCCCAACCCAAGCCCAGGCTGTGAGGTCTGAACTCTGAAAGAGCCTCTAAAGCTTACAGTTAACATCCTTCGGGGCTCTTCCACCACCCCCAAGATCCATCTTATTATCCTCCCATTGCACAAAGAGGAAACTGAGGCCCAAAGTAGACTAATCATCCCTCAGGCCCCACCCGCACGGTAGAGCTGAGCTCTGAGCCCAGGGTCTCCCTTAGTCCTGCACTCGTCCACTGCCCCAGCGGCTCTCTTCTTAACTCTATCCTCCCCCTGGGGGGGAAGCCATCCCAGAAAAAGTTCTCCAATAAACCTGGGTTCCTTTGACAAATCTAAGAAATCCCCTCCAACTTGAGGGCTGCCTGGGCGCCTACTTTCCCTTCCCCACCCCACTCTCACCCACCCCTGCCCCACTGCGCCTTCCGGGCTTCAGAACGGTCCCTCTGGCTGGCAGCTTGGAGACTGGGCAGCGCCTCCTCCACAGGGTGTTTGGAGTGGGGCCCCGCGCTCCCAGGACGCACCGCAGAGGCCGGCAGGTGGGGTGCAGTTTCCCCCATGAGCCTGCCCAGGACAGCCGGCCCCTCCTGGCACCCACGGTGGCGCGTAGCGCGAAGGAGACACCCAGGGACCTTGCAGCAGATGCCAGCTCTCCAGGGCTTTTACGGCAGCATCCTCCATAAGGGTTAAAAATGCAGTCCCGGGCTGGGCTGGGCGCGCAGGGATGCGGTCCACGCTGCTCAGGGCAGCGGCCAAGGCGGCATCCCCGCCCTGCCTCCGCAGTCCCCGGGGGACTGAGCGACTCCTGGGAGCCAGGCCGGAGGGAGGGTCTGCAGCGCTCGCTCCAGGTCCCGGGCTTGGTGACGGTCGTGCGGCTTACCTTTGTGACAGTCATGCAGAAAGCGGGCGGCGGGCGGCGGGGCCGGGCTGGGAACCGCGCGCTCCGGAGGCCGCCGGCTGATGTCAGCCGCGGCCGAGCATCTATAATAGATGAGGCCGCACCGCAGGAAGGCGAGGCAGGAAGAAAGGCAGAGCGGAGGGCCGCGCGGGGGGCGGGGAGGACCGGCCGGGGACTCGCTACAAAGAGGAGGCGGAGGCAGAGGCGGGGGCGCACCCAGCGCCCGGCGGTCCCCAGCCCCGAGGCCAGGCCCGGCCCCCTCGGGGTCCTGGCACCTGCAGCCAGGGACGTGGGCGGCCAGCCGGGCCTCGGTGCCGCGTTGGCTCCGGGCGGCGGGTGAAGTCACACGCTGGACGGGCGCGGCGCGCGGCCGGGACGCCTTCCCAAGCCGGGTCGTCCCCTGGAGGTTCGCGAAGTCCCGGGCCCTGCAGCCGCCAGCCCAGCCCAGGGTCGCCCGGCGTGGTCGTGGAGCTCCCTGCGGATCCAAGTCTGCAGAGATGAGCTCGCCTCGAGGCCGCTGTAGTCCATGTTACATAGCAAGGGAAAGAACCAGAGTGGGAGTGACTGGGACAGGGGCACAGGGCAGTGTTGACCCGCCAGACTCGCCCGCCTCTCTCCACTCGGTGGCAAGCTTCCTAGAAACCCCTGATTCATAGGCCGCGTTCTTTTAGCCATAGAGTCACCCACGGAGCCCTTCGTAGGGGGGGCCAGGGTCCACTCTCTCAGGTATGTCCACAGCACCCCGGGGGCAGGCGCGGCGCTGCTCTGCGGGCCAGGTGCCAGGTGCTGAGCGATTCCTGCCCAGGTCACTTGGACGCTGGATTTGAGGGACAGTCGCGCGGATGCAGCCTCGCACGTACCTGGGAAGAACAAGTTTGGTCAGAGCTTTAGCTGCCACAAAGGAGAGGGGAGTTTGTTCTGGGAGGAAGAGGGTAGGTACTCCAGGCATCTCACCCTCTCCCGGGGCTTTGAAGAATATTCCTGCTATCACACCCTCTCCAGTGCAGTTCTCAGGGACAGCCCCGGGACCCCACCACATGAGAGCTTCCAGTCCCAGGGAGGAAGGTGCAGGAACCGGGGAGATCTGATGCCTGCCATCCAAGGGGACCTCTGGCCTAGAGCCACGTTGGTACAGTAACCCACGTCTGTGAAGGATTATGCCAATAGTCGCCCTGTTTGTATTCACACATCCTTGGGTAGTCCTAAATGCAACAGTTTTGCTAAAGGGAAAACAGATTTGGGAGGAACTTACCCAGGATCGCACAGTGACAGAGCCTGAACTACGGGTCTGTCCATCGCTGCTGCCTTCTTTGAACAGCTTGGGAACGAGTCTTGGGAGGGAAACACTCACGTGTCAGTCCCCAGGGCCTTTGTGTCAAGTTATTAAGTCTCCAGGTAGTTAGACGTAGCCTCAGGCCTCAAGCCCTGGCTCTGTGCCAGACCCCCCCCAGGTACATGTCCTGTGGGACTTCACCCTAAGAATGCCCAGTCTCATTCTCTGCAGCAGCCCAACTGCACCCCCCCCCTCCCCGGCACCCCATCCCCACCTGACTGGCCTTTGCACTGTTACACTTGGTTCAGTGTCTGGTTTTTTGTTTTTTGTTTTTTCTCCTCGTGACAGTACAGTGAGTCCTAGCTGGTCTCTGGGCAAGCCTTTTCTTCCTGCATGTCCCTGGGCACACAGTAGGTGCTCAGCAAATATTTAATTCCACAAAGAAGAAACCCAGGATGGGGTCTGGAAATGGTGACAGTGGCTTAGTCAATAAAGTGCTTGCTATGTGAGCTTGAGGACCTGAGTTCAAATCCCTAGGACCCACGCAAAAAGTCCTGGCAAGTGCACATGGATTATCCCAGAGCCCGGGCCAGTTGGAAACAGAAGTCTGTGGGCTTTCAGACCAGTCATTCACTCTAACCAACCAGTGAGTTCCAGGTTCAGCAAGAAATTAGTTGGAGCCAGGCCTGGTGGCACATACCTTTAATCCCAGCACCCAAGAGGCAGAGGCAGGAGGATCTCTGTGAGACTAAGGCCAGCCTGGTCTACAAAATGAGTTCCAGGTCAGGATCTCCCTGTCTCCAAAAAACAAAAACAAAACAAAAAGTAGGAAAATGATTGAGAAAGACACTCGGTATTGACTACTGGCCTCTACAAATACATTCGCGCGCGCGCGCACACACACACACACACACACACACACACACACACACACACGAACAATTCAATGTAAATTAGGCCCATGAAAGCATTTTCCATCAGCCTGTCATGAAAAGGGTTCTAAGTCCATGTTGGGCTGGGATTGCCTTAAGACAGGAGGATAAATGTAAGGCCTTTCCTAGCCATTGCAGCCATAGGGCCCTACTGGAAACCATTAAACACCCACCCAAGAACACCAGTCACTGTGTGCCCACGGCTGTGACCTCCCTACTTTTCTCCCACGTTCACATCCCTGACTCAGCCTCAGCACCCAGCATACTTTCGTGCCTTCCTTGCTATCTGCTGCTGTTGTGGGCTCCAGGAATGAGACAAATAATATCATCCTGAGCCAAATGTAATTAGGAGCATCAATCTGCTGTCCCCAACGCATGTGACAGCCTCTAAAGACAAAGAGGAGACACTTCAAATCCCTCACGTGGTGCTGGCTCGCTCCTCCTGTCACATCTCCCTCTCCTCCGGGCAGAAGCGGCATTACACAGAGTCTTCTCCAAAGAATTCTGGTCTTCTTGTGCCCAGGTGAGGGCTCAGCCTGAAGGATGGACTCAGAGCTGTGAGGGTTTCCATGGTGTGCTCCACAACAGCAGGCCTTCCTGTGCTCCAGCCATCTGGCCCATCTTGGTTTGGTCCCCTGGGGACTGAGCTTAAGAATGCAGGGGCATTAACTAGAAGGAGACTCCAGGAGTAGAGGAGGAGACCCAGTGGCTGCTGAGGTTGGGAAAACCCAGGGGGCAGGTGTGTTTTCAAGGGCAGTGCCGGGGGTCCCCCCCAAAAGGTACTAAGAAACCCAACCACTTCTGGGATGGGTAGAGAGAAATCACCTCACGTACTGGTGTCAGTCACAGAGGGCAGAGTGCTCACCTACACCCTCTTCCCCATGTCTGAGGAAGACAGCACTGTGTTTCTGGGTAGGGAGACCAAGCCCCTAAGGTTCAGAGACTGTCCTGGGATAGAAGTCGGGGAGTTCCTAACTCTTACCTGAAGTGGGGTTCTCCATGGACCGTCTACTGAGCTACATATGAAATCAAACATAGACTAGTTCAAGTTGTATGTTATAAATTGGAGAGATGGCTCAGTGGTCACTAGCACTGGCTACTCTTGCAGAAAACCTAGGTTCAGTTCCCAGCACCTACATGGCTGCTTGCTAACAACCATCCATAACTCCAGTTCCAGGGGATCTGAAGCTCTCTTCTGACCTCTGTGGGCACTGCACAACAGGAGTGCACCTACATATATGCAGGCAATACACATACATTAAATTCAAAAGCTTCTGTATAGCGAAAGAAACAGAGAAGTGAAGAAAAAACCCACAGAGTGGGAGGAAACCTTCACCAGTGACACATCTGACAGACTTTTAACATCCAGAATATATAAATTACTCAAAGAACAAAGGAGCAAGAAAACAAATGACCCAATCAAAAGATGGAGTAAAGAGATGAACAGAGACTTCACAAATGAAGAAGCAAAGATGGCCCAGAAATATCTTAAAAAGTGTCCAGCATCGCTAGTAATTAAGGAAATGCAAATTAAAACCAAATTAGGATTCTATCTTACCCCAGTAAGACTAGCTATGATTAAGAAAACAAATGATGTCAGGCGTGGTGGTGCATGCCCTTAATCCCAGCACTCAGGAGGCAGAGGCCTGTGAGTTCAAGGCCAGCCTGCTTTACAAAGTGAGTTCCAGGCCAGCTGGGGCTACAGGGAGACCCTGTCTCAAAAAGACCAAAAAAAAAAAAAAGAAAAGACTCAAAATGAACCTACCACTTGACCCAGTCATACCATTCCTGGGTATATACCCACAAGCTTCATCCTATTGCACAGATATGTGCACAACCATGTTTATTGCCACTCTCTTGACAATAGCCAATAGCTGGAAGCAATCTAAGTGTCCCTCAACTGCTGAGTGGATAAAGAAAATGTGGTACATCTACACAATGGAGTTCTATGCAGTGGTAAAGAAAGAGACATCATGAACTTTGCAGGGAAATGGATGGAACTAGAAGCCATTATGCTAAGTGAAGTAACACAGTCCCAGAAAAACAAATGACACATGTTGCCCCTCATTTGAGGATCCTAGTACCAAATCCTTATATGTAAGTCAAAATGAGTATTCTTTTTCTTTTTTTTAAATTTTATTTATTTCTGTATGTGTATGAATGTATTGTCTGCATGCAAGTTTGTGCACCTGTGACGTGCAATGCCGTGGAGGTCAGAAGAGGGTGTCGGATTCCCCTGGAACTAGAGTTCTGGAATTGGAGTTTCAGATGGTTCTCGGCCGCTATGTGGGTGCTGGTGATCGAACCTGGGTCCTCTGCAAGAACGGTCAGCACTCTTAACCACTAGGCCATCTCTCCAGCCCCTATTCTTTTTCATTTTTAGTAAAGATAATACCCCATTGCCTGATGCTGCTATAGATATAATTTGAAGTTTATGTCTCTATTTTCCCAAGTTCTAAGATTTATGAGAAAGAATCAATCTCTTCTTTTTTTTTTAATTTTTTTAAATTTTATTTATTTCTGTATGTGTATCAATGTACTGTCTGCATGCAGGTTTGTGCACCCGTGTCGTGCAATGCCGCGGAGGTCAGAAGAGGGTCTCGGATTCCCCTGGAACTGGAGTTCTCCTGGAATTGGAGTTTCAGACGGCTTTCGGCCGCCATGTGGGTGCTGGGGATCGAACCCGGGTCCTCTGTAAGAGCGGTCAGCGCTCTTAACCGCTAGGCCATCTCTCCAGCCCTCAATCTCTTCTTTAAAAGTACATTAAAACATACATCAACTTGCTATGTAACCCAGGAATGTAAAGTTATATTTCTTTGTACCTTCTTGCAACATTACTGGTAAAATGTGAATCCCAAACATATTTTGGACTTAGCCTATATAAAAAAAAAAGAAAGGTGCATAAGGCCTAATAATCACATCAATGACTGGCACAGCAAACTATATTGGGCATTTTTATCTTTATCAACAGCCACCTAATTGGACTTAAAGTGCACTCAATGGGAGGAAACTTATGAGTGCTATTGTAAACACAACCAAAAATTTACATGGCTGGAGAGGTTATAGATCTTAGAGATAACCCCAAGGCTGTCACAACCCTAGACAAATATAATTTCTTATTACGTATAATAATATTTACAGACAAGTATATCAGTCACCACTCATCGAAAAAGCTTCTTTTGCAACAGACAGAAATTATTACAGAGTTCCACGACTGGTCATGCAGAGAGATTGTGAGTTGGCCAAGCCCAAGTGACACATCTATAATGGAACCTCTACACCTAAGGCTCATGGAACATAACAGAACAAGGGATAGAGAGAACACTAATGCATCTCTGAACTCTCATCAATGAGGCGCCCTCATTCAACAGAGGCCAATGAACACAGAAGGATACGAGGGCTGAAAACAGAGAATAGGGGCCTGCAGAGCATGCATCCTTGGACATGGCACTTGTATTAAACTCCATTCACCCAGGGCTCAGGGACCATTGCGGAGGAGGGGGCAGAAAGATTGTACTAGCCATGGAGGTGGTGCCTGATCACATGGGAATAGAGTCCTACAGGCTCCTAAACCTTGGTCGTGTGAACCTGCAGCAATGGAGCAGCACGCATAAGGCCCGTGCGAACTCAAGCAGAGAAAAATCCAGCACAGACAAGAACTGGGGAAATGGGCAGCAGGCCCAAATCTTAGCCAAAGAACAATTGGCGGCTGGTTACTGCTGGGTGAGAGCCGATCTTCCTAAAGGGAGAGACTCTAGATAGGCTGAACAGACCTCAGTGGGTGAACTTGCACTAAAGGACATCTGGAGACTTGACTTGATAAGCTTTAACAGAATGCATACATTCTAGTGTGTGTGGGGGGTTACGGGAGATTGCCAATGAGGGAGAGGGTATAAAGATGATTAAGGTGTTCTGTATGAAAAACACAAAAATTCAATAAAATGTATAAAAATAATAATAAAATATTAAAAATAAATCAATTACAGGGTAGAAAAGAATTTGCATTACTAACTCTCCTGTCTTTCATGCCACAATGCTTCCTATACAGGTTCCTCAGCCTCCAATATCTTTATCCTTTGTTCTCAGCACGACAAAACTCCTATTCATCCTTCAAAGCCTTGCTCAAATGATTATCTGTACGTAGTTCTCTGAATTCAATCTCCACAGTGGTCTAGTCACATAACTATCTTAATAAATTATATTTCTCCTTTTTATGAGCAATAACCATCCTTTCCTGTCTCCAAGACCAGCATCTACAGTGATTCTGGGTGGCTCCCAAGCACCCATGAAGGCTGCTACGGGGACCTTCAGTGTCTGCCTCAACAAACCTTTGGCTCAGGTTCTGCTCAACAGCCCTCTATGTGTGAGGCTTCATGGGATCTAGGTATTCCCTCTCACAACCTCGGCCCAGGCACGTATTGGGTGCCTCCGTACAGAGAAGAGCTTGCCCTTGCCTCAAAGGGGTTCCAGTCCCCTGATACAGACCCCACTTGGTACCAACGGTGGAGGCTTCCCTGCAGGAGAGAGAGAGAGAGAGAGAGAGAGAGAGAGAGAGAGAGAGAGAGAGAGACAAGTGAAGAAACCAGCAAGAGGGAGGGGCTCCCCCACCCCCCCCACCCCCAGTCTCCCCTGCCCCCCCCAGGCTCCCACGCCCCCCCCCATCCCTTTAAACCATGCTCTGGCCTCCCTCAGCCTTCTAGGGTTGAGGCTACATCTGACCCCACAGACTTAGTAACTTGCCACAGAGGCATGGCAGGGTCATGCCCAGGGCTGCTCCCCAGCCCCACCCCTCTTCACCTGTGCCTGAGCTCAACCTTTCTTCTGGCTGGGCCTGCTTGGCCTTAGCCTCCTGCCTCCTTCTTTGTCCTCCTTCCACGCTCCCTCTCTCCTGCTCAAACACACAGATCTGGCTGCCTGAAACCTTTCAAGGGCCCAGACAGTTCCAGGGCCCGTCTCCATCCCAGATGCACTGTCTCATCCAACCCTTTCCCTTTATTGGCGAGCGGCTGCCAGCTACCATCTTTAGTCTTTCCTCCATCATGGCCTCTTCCAGGAGGCCCACTTGGACATGACGAAGGAGATTTTCAGTACCCAGCTTCTCTGCTGCTCCAAGCCCACTGAGTGTGCTTGCACAGGGTTTCACATTTCCTGTCCGTGTATTTCAGTTCCCGTGAAGAACGAGCTGTCGGATACCAGGCTGGCAAGGCCCGCACATGGCAGCTGGCTTGCTGAATCAGCTGCTAGTCCCTCCCTCCTTCCCTGTTCCAGTTCTCTCTGTTTCTTTGTCTTGCAGTCTCCCTCGCTCCCTCTCTCTCTGTCACACTTGCCTTTCTGGGTTGTAAATCTCCCCATCTTCCCCTGACATCTTCTGTGACACGCAGTGTCTCTCTGCAAGTCACCACTCTGGACCCTGACCTGCATGATTCCCTTCCTCTTGTCCCACTCCAGCTCTATCCTCCACCATCTCTGCTTATTTTTTTCTTGTCTCTCTCACCCCTTCTGTCTGCCTTCTTTACCTCGTGGCTCTGGGTTCCTCGTCTTTTTTAATATTTAGTTTTATTATTATTATTTTCTTTTTTTTTGGTATTTTTTTTTTTTTTGAGACAGGGTCTCCCTTTAGTCCCAGCTGGCCTGGAGCTCACTCTCTAGACCAGGCTGGCCTTGAACTCACAGAGATCCACCTGCCTCTGCCTCCCAAGTGCTAGGATTAAAGGTGTGCTCCACCACATCTGGCCATTATTTTTTAATTATATGTGCATGCTCATGCACGTGAACACACACACACAGTGCAGGTATCATGGAGGCCAGAGGCATTGGATCCCCCTGAAGCTGGAGTTACAGACAACTGTGAGCCATACCATGTGGGGGCTGGGACCTGAGCCCAGGTCCTCTGCAATAGCAGCAGCCGCTCTTAAATTAACCACAGAATCATCTCTCTACTGTGTGGTATGAGCAGTCGTTTGCTTAACTTCCTATACCACTTTCATCTCTAGCACAATGGACATGGTAATAGTCTTGGTCTTAGAGATCCCTTACTTGGGGCCAGTGAGATAGCTCAGCAGATAAAGATGTCTGCAGCTAAACCTGACTTCCTGAGTTCAATCCCCAGAAGCCACATGAGAACTACAAGTTAGCCTCTGCACATGTGAACCTGCCCTCCATGAATTAACTAACTAACTAAATAAATAAATAAATAAATAAATAAATAAATAAATAAATATAAAAAGATCTACTACTAGATCCTGATGAGAAAAAGCAAAGGGCTGCTACTGCTGCTGTGCCATTGTAAGCCAGCAGGGTGCGCTGGTTAGGCAATCTTCTAGAGAGGATACAATAAACAACTTCCTTTTCTGAGCATTGGTGCCCCCAATGCTCAGAAAAGGAAGCTGAGGCTCTAAGACTGCCTGGCTTGCTTGGGCCTACAGCTTGACTGGCCAAAGCAGGCCCAGAGCCCAGGGGTCACTCCACCTTTGTTGTACTAAGATGCCTACTAGCCTCAGAAGGTGACCTGCCCCCTTGGGGCTGAAACTCGTCTATGGATGTCCAGGACTCTGGGCTCAGTTTCCTGCAGACACAACTGCTCCCAGCACGGTGGATTAAGGATCAAGGATTAAGAAGAGAATCAGGGGCCCCAAGTTCCAGCGTCTATGAACACAGGATTTACAAAGTCCAGCAGTCCATCCAGCCTCGGGTTTTCTCTGCAGACTGGGATTAAAGAAGCCCACACAGGCCAGAACTATATGGGGGTGGGGGGAGGAAATGTCCCCAGCTTTGATGATAGAAGTAAACTGAGGGTGTGGAAGTTGACAGAAGACTCCGACAGAGAAAGTCATCCTCGTGGGCTTCTGTGAGCCTGAAAGCTCCGATGCCCTCTTGGGTGGCAGAGGGAGGAGGTGCCAGTCTAGCAAGGGCTGCCTGTGTACAGAGAGCTCCCACCTGTCATCTACGTGTGGGACAGTGTCAGAGCCCAGTTCTTCTTTCTTGTGCAAAGATCTCTCCTGGGCAGGTATCGTTGAGACCCCTGACAGTACCTTCATACTGGAGAGAGATGTAGATTTCTTTGTGTGTGTGTGTGTATGTTTGTGTGTGTGTGTGTGTGTCTTCATGTATGGGAACATATATGTGTAAATGTGTGTGCATGTGGAGGTCAGAGGTTAACATCACATCCCCTATCTATTGCTCTCCACTATATATTTTGCAATAGGGGCTCTCACTGAACCTGCAGTCTTAGGGATTCACCTGTCTCTGGGATTACAGTCACGTGCCATGCACCCAGGGTTTTATGTAGGTACCAGGGATCTGAACTCAGGTCCCCATGCTTGTTTAGCATGCACTTTGTCAACTGAGCCATCTCCCCAACCTCCAGATTTCTTTTTACAAAAGGCGGCTTTTCTGATTCAATTTCATTCTGTAATGTCCCCAAATAACTAACTCAAAACACGCCGAAGAAATATACTCAGGGGGAATGTTGTAGTCTCTAACTCTTGCTCACTCCAGTCCCACTATACCTTGATCTCCCCTCCAGGAGCACTCTCCTCCATAGCAGAGAGCCTCTCACTAGACTGGACCCTCCCACCACCCTCATTATCAACTGGCAGGCCTTGGGTGTAAAGGTGCTTCACCAGTGGAATGGACTGCTGTACTACCAGCCACCGACAGAGGGCCCCAGTGGCCCCAGATGTTAACTCCATTGGAAATCAGGTTCCTAGTCTCTTCAGCTCTAATATTTGGCACTCTCTATGTGGCTCTCAGAGTATGAGCTTCACCTAAGAGCTTGCATTGTTAGAAATGCAAATCTGGGGCTGGAGAGATGGCTCAGTGGTTAAGAGCACTGTCTGTTTCTCTAGAGGACCCAGCTTCAGTTCCCAGCACGTACATGGCAGCTAGGGTTAACAAGTGCCAGTAACTCCAGCTCCAGGGGATCTGATGGCCTCCCCCAGCATGGCACATGTGCGGTGCACTTACATACATGTAGGGAAACCACTCATACACATAAAATGGAAGGGAAAGTGGGGCTGGAGAGATGGCTCAGTGGTTAAGAGCACTGGCTGCTCTTGCAGAAGACCCAGGTTGGATCTCCCGCACCTGCATGGCAGCTAACAACCATCATCAACTCCAGTTCTGGAGGCTCTGACACCACCTTGTGACCTCTGTGGGCACTGCACAACACGGGTGCACTTACATACATTCAGGCACTATACTCATACACACAAAATAAAAATAATAAATAAAATATTTAAAAATAGTGCTTTTTCTTTTTTAAAATATTTTTTTCTTTTTTAATTAATTATTTATTATTTTTTATGTGTATGAGTGTACTGTCTGCATGTAGGTTGGTGCACCCGTGTCGTACAATGGCGTGGAGGTCAGAAGAAGGTATTGGATTCCCCTGGAACTGGAGTTAAAGATGGTTCATAGCTGCCATGTAGGTGCTGGGAATCAAACCTGGGTCCTCTGCAAGAGCAGTTGGTGCTCTTAACTGCTGAGCCATCTCTCCAGCCCCCCAAAACAGTGCTTTATCTATGGAAGGTCCCCCTGAAGGTGTCTCATTCAATAAACTCTTACTACAAAGCAAGCTTTTAAGAATTCCTATTTTTGGGGGGCTGGAGAGATGGCCTAGTGGCTAAGAGCACCGACCGCTCTTACAGAGGACCGGGGTTCAATCCCCAGCACCCACATGGAGGCCGAGAACCGTATGAAACTCCAGTTCCAGGGGAATCTGACACCCTCTTCTGACCTCCACAGCATTACAGGACACGGGTGCACACACCTGCATGCAGACAGTACATTCATACACATACAGAAATAAAACTAAAAAAAAGAATTCCTATTTTTATTTATTTATTTTTATTTTTTAAGGGATTCACAATTTAAGAGCACAGTTGTTTTCAGATCACTTTAACATTGCTCAGTTTGCCATACAATTAGGTAATTGGCACTAGCATCCACAGATGGGGGAGATACCATTTGTCGTTTGTTTTTCTGGGACTGTGTCACTCCACTCAGCATGATATCTTCTAACTCCATTCATTTACCTGCAAAGTTCATGATGCCATCTTTCTTTACCGCTGCATAGAACTCCACTGTGTAGATGTACCACATTTTCTCTATCCATGTCAATTGAGGGGCACTTGGGTTGGTTCCAGCTCTTTGCTGTGCTTCAGGTAGTCCTGGGAAATCCCCGATCTAAGCTCTGTGCACTCCAATTTTTATTTATTTTTATGTGTGTGCTCATGTGTATTCAAGAGCATGCAGAAACCAGAGGTCAGTGTTGGATATCATTCCTTATTTTTTTTTTTTTTTGAGGCAGGTCCCTCAATGGCCTGGAGCTCTTCAACCAGTGAACCCCAGGGATCCCTTTGTCACTGCCTCCTCAGAGCTGGACTTACAGGTATGCACCCCGATGCCTAGCTTTTGTAAGTGGGTTCTGAGGAACAAGTCTAGGTCCTCATAATTAGACAGCAAGCAAGCTACTACTATCTGAGCTGTCTTCCCAGGCCTAGATTCCTTTTTTCACAGGTGAGACACAGCTACTGTGTTCTGAATCTTTGCTTTGTGTACCAGTCCCTGTACCAGACCATGAACAGACATTTCCCTGTGAAGTGGCTGCTGTCATTGCACACATTTGACAGTGGAGGAAACGGGCTGGTTCTAAAGAGCTCTCATTTGCTAAGAATCAGGCCACTTGACCCGGTGAGCACCAAGGAGGTGCCTGCAGGACACTGGTCCCTACTCTCCTCTGCGGCCCCACCTCCATGCTCCACTGGCCTGGCCCTTCCCTGACTGTGACTGTCCCCATCTCACAGGCCTCCTCTGTGACTGAGGGGCAGTGAGGCCCCAGGCTCCTGACTTTCCTTCCTTGGCCTGAGGATGTTCATGAAACTCGGCTCCCGAGGACCAGGCACTGCCTCTCTTGGCTGCAGCTTGGGAGGTTCCGTTTCCATGGGGAGGTGTCAAAGCAACATTGCAGACTGGTGTGCATCTCACCCATGTGTGCATGTACACCAATACAAGCACACTTACACCACAACAGCTGGAGATCCTGAGGCCACTGAGAAGAAGTGGCCCATGTAATCTAGCACTTAGGCCCAGTGGCCCACACACTCCTCCTTGGGTCTAAAGTGCTATCTTCCTAATTTCTGTGCATCAGTTTTCACATCTGCAAAATGGAGCTAATAACTGCATATCCCAGGGACTCAAATGAGGGCTATGGGACAGCTCAGTCTAGGCAAAGTCCTTGCCTTGCAAGTGTGAGAATGTAAGTTTAATCCCCAGAAAACACACACACACACACACACACACACACACACACACACAGACACACGAGGGAGAAAGAGAAAAAGCACAACCCTAGTGTGATAATGTGTATTTGTCTTCCCAGAGTTGAAGTAATATCTCTGGGGCTCACTGGCCAGTCAAACTAGTCTATTTGATGAATTGCAAGCCAGTGAGAGACCCTATCTGAAACAATAATAAAAGGAAGAAAAAAAGAAAAGAGGAAGGAAGAGGAGGAGGAGGAGGGGGAGGAGGAGGGAAGAGGAGGAAGAGGAGAAGAAAGGAAGAAAAGGAGGGAGAGAGAAAGGAAGAAAGAAGGAAGGAATGAAGGAAAGAATGAAGAAAGGAAAGAAGGAAGGAAGGAAAAAAGATGGCGTCTTAGGAACAACACTTGAAGTTGCCCCCAATCCTACACCCACACTGACACCCACACATATACAAATGGATGTTTTTGCTTTAAAAAATATTTCATATGTGAGTGTATTGCCTGCATTTTTGCTAAGTGCACAAATGTGCAGTGCCCTTGGAGGCCAGAAAAGGGTGTTGGATCCCCTGGAACTGGAGTTACAGATGGTTGTTAGCTGCCATGTGGGTGCTGGGAACTGAACCCAGGTCCTCTGCAAGAGTAGCCTGTGCCATTACCCAGTGTACTGGTCACTTTTCTGTTGCTGTGATAAGATGACCATGACCAAGGGAACTTATAGAGAGATGGCCTAGCAGTTAAGAGTGCCAACCACTCTTGCAGAGGACCGAGGTTCAATCCTCAGCACCCACATGGCGGCTAAGAACCATCTTTGGCTCCAGTTCCAGGGGAATCTGACACCCTCTTCTGACCTCTGCGGCATTGCATGACATGGGTGCACAAACCTACATGCAGACAGTACATTCATACACATATAAAAATAAATAAAATGTTTTTTAAAAAAGGAAGAGTTTATTTGAGCTTACAATTGATGGTTCCAGGGAATTAAGAGTCCATTGTAGTGGGAGGCATGGTGGCCAGGGCTGGAGTAGAAAGCAGAGGTTCACATCTTCCAATGAACACAGGAAGTCAAGAGAGAGCAACTAGAGCCTACAAGGCTTGTTGAACTCACTAAGCCCACCCCCAGTGACGTACTTCCTCCAGCATGGCCACACCCTCTGAGATGTCCCAAAACAGTGCCACGAACTGGGGACAAAATGTCTGAATACTTAAAGCCTATGGAGGACATGCTCATTAAAACCTAGAACTCACCAAGTAGCCCAGGTAGGTCTTGGACTTGTGATTGTCCATCCTGAATGCTAGTATTACAGGCATGAGCTACCACACCTGGCTTTATGTATTCTAAATTCTAAAGAAACACAATACCTAAAGGATTAAGATGCTAAACAATCTTCCTTTTGATTTCCAGGACCCAGAACATCTGGTGACCTTCACACAGCACTAGACTATATAACACTCTTCCTTGTTTAATCCTGAGCACCAATAACTTGAAGTAGTTCATATTGCTATGAGGTTTAACCTGAAGAAAACTGATATGTCTGCTTAAAGAAAACACAAGAGGAAAAAAAAAAAGAAAACACAGGAGGGGCTGGAGAGATGGCCTAGTGGTTAAAAGCACCAACTGCTCTTGCTGAGGACCTGGGTTCGATCCCCAGCACCCACATGGCAGCTGAGAACTTTCCGTAACTCCAATTCCAGGAGAACTCCAGTTCCAGGGGAATCCAACACCCTCTTCTGACCTCCACGGTATTGCACAACATGGGTGCACCAACCTACATGCAGACAGTATACTCATACACATAAAACAATGAATAAAATTAAAAATATTAAAAAAAAGAAAACACAGGAAGTAGCCCCAGGTGCTCAGACTCAATTGCAATAGTCCAGCCAAAGAGAAACAAGGGAGATGCATGGTTTGGATGGCAAACAGCCTGCCCAGAACAGAGTCTCCCTGCCCACTGCCCCACACCCCCTCTTTCCTCCCAGTAAAAGGCTCTTCTCATGCCTGAGCAACCTAGAATGGACGTTTGGCAGGGAGTAGCTTCTTCCATCTTCTCAGGATGCCAGCCCTTGGAAAAAACTAATTTTCTTCCCACCAACACTTATCTTTCAAGTGGCGAGCAGATGGCCTTGTGTACCTAAGAGTAGTAGGGTTCAAAGGACCCCAAAGGGTTTCCTGGGCTGGACAGATGGCTCAGTGGTTAGGAGCACTGGCTGCTCTTGTAGAGGACTCAGATTCAGCTCCCAGCACCCACGACAGAGTGCGCAACATGGGTGCACAAACCTACATGCAGACAGTATATTCATGCACATAAAAAAATAAATAAAAATTTAAAAAATCCATTAAAAATGGTTTCCCTCTATTCTTCTAGATTCTTTGACTGGGCTGTGAATTAAGCTGACAGAAGACAAATGAACAAGCGCAAAAGGCGTTTCTTATTGTATGTAGGGAGGAGGTCCCATGCGAGACCAAAAAGAGAGGTCAGATGACTGTGACGTAGCACCCAGGAAATAGAATGGAAGCTCAGGGACTTGGGGCTCCTGTGCATTTTGTGGACAAATCATGGAAAGGTGAGGGGGAAGATATATGGTGAATAATAATTAGCTTGTTTTGCAGATGTCTCCCAGGTGAGCGGCCTTGTCTGAAGCCAGTCTTCCCAATGTAACTTACTAATGTAGTCTTCCTTTATGGATGCCAATTTCTTCTACAAAAGTACATCTTTTTAGTACTCTTCTGTCTTCAGTTTCTCAGAATAGCTGGCTCAAAATACACCAAGGAAGTGTATTTTGGGGTGACATATTCTGGTCTCTTAAAGTCATATTTTGGGGTGGTATACTGAGACCCAAAAAGGAACCTCAGAGACAAGAAGGTTCATGTTGTTCCAGTACAAACAGGTTCTCAGGAGCCACGGTGCCTAGAAGAAGAACAGCATCCTCACCTTTTTCTTACGGCAGGGAATAAGAGATTAATCAGGAAAGGCATATTTGACAGTAAAGAACTCAGATGCTTTCTGGATATGAACAGGGAAAGATTGTGGCTCTTGGACCCTGCAAACAAATTATTTATGGGGCTGGAGAGATGGCCTAGCGGTTAAGAGCGCCAACTGTTCTTACAGAGGACCCAGGTTCGATCCCCAGCACCCACATGGCGGCTGAGAACCGTCTGAAGCTCCAATTCCAGGAGAACTCCAGTTCCAGGGGAATCCGAGACCCTCTTCTGACCTCCGCGGCATTGCACAACACGGGTGCACAGACCTGCATGCAGACAGTACATTCATACACATACAGAAATAAATAAAATTAATAAAAAATAAATTATTTATGTATTTATTTATTGTGTTTGTGCGTGTAGGTCAGAAGACAACTGTAGGAGTCAGTTCTCCTTCTACCAAATGGGTCCTTTCCCTGCTGAGTCACTCACCAACTCCTTGATGAAACTTTATATGCACTGATTTGACAATAAACAAATATGCCTGCACCCCTCCTCTCCCTATGATTATAAACCTCCATCAACAAATCCCAGTACCTCAGATGGACCAAAGATTTTAAAACCAGTTGTTCATATAGACGTGGGGTCCACACTCAAGGTCCTATACATGCTGAGGGCAGGTGTCCTCATGAGCTAGAGTTCAGACCAGGAAAGGTATGCTGTAGTGAGAAGAGACAGCAACTGAGTCAAAGCCTCCTCTTGACGAATAACAGCAGAAAGAGCAACGCAGACCCCTTAAGGCAGACACCCTGGGAACTCAGTGGTGGGAGAGGACAGTGTGCTGGGGTTTGGGGATGATGCCCAGTCTACTGAGCGCCCTGGGGGAGCTGAGCATAGACTGAGAGGACTGAGACAACCTGGAGGCATTTGAAAAGCGGCTTCCCACCTACACAGGGAGCTCCAGGATCTTCCTTCCAATCTCAGAGGCCACGTCTTCACTCTCCCATGAGGACGTCGGGATACTTGCTTTCCCCACCACCGAGGGCTTCTTTAAGTTCAGCCACCAAAGGACACGGGGGACTAATCCAGGATCCTGCCTGGAGCCACCATGTCTGCTTCACCAGCCACAGAAGCTGGGTGTTGAGAACTTAACAAAAGCTCTGCATGGCTCAGCGACAGGTGCTCACCACACCTCACAATGCAAATAGTGATGTCCAGTCTGGGGTGGGTGGTGGAGGCCCTGGAACCTGACAATGGAGGGGATTTGCATTTCCTTAAATAAATGTTTTTTACTTTACTTGTTTTTAATGTGTATGAGTGTATTGCCTGAATGTATAGAACTGGAATTATGGATGGATGTTAGCCACCACGTGGGTGCTGGGAATCAAACCAGGGTCCTCTGCAAGAACAGTCAGTGCTCTTAACTGCTGAGCCATCTCTCCAACCCCCGAGAAAGCACTATTTTTAAACCACATTATCATCCTCTATCTCTCCTCCCCTTCTCCTCGCCCAGGCAGGGCACCTCAGGGTAAGCAAGGGGCCTGTTTGGTTTTAGCATGCACAGTGTGGTGATGTTGTCAGTGGCTTCCTGCAACCGCAGAGGAAGAAAACCAGGCTTCCTTAGAGACAGTGAACACAAAGAGGCTGAGTGCTGCTTCTCCCTGGGGCTGCCATCCTGCTGGAGGGGGGCCAGGACCGCAGGGCAGGAGAAGCAGCCAGGCCCAGGGAAGGCAGAATCTGGGGAACAGAAGCTGAAAGCCCCAATAGGGCCCTGTCAGTCTACTGCTAGTGTGCTAGCATGGCTGGAAGTTTCCAGAAAGGAAGAAGAGGACACAGGACACCTGGCCTTAGGAGTCTAGACAGATGCTTTTCCCAGTCAGTGATCTTAAGAGAGCTTCTGATTATGAGAGTAGAGCTGCCCCTCTCCACACGACAGAGCCTGGGATGGGGTCATCTGTCCTCACGTTGCTAACTTGGTCACTCAGGATCCTGCATTGAAAGAGATGTCTGAAAAAGAAATGCAGAAGGAAAATATGATTTTGTTGAGCTTTATTTATGTATGTTCTCATGCCAATATAAAATTTTAAAATAAAAAGTCGGGGAGGGGGGCTGGAGAGATGGCCAGTGGTTAAGAGCACCAACTGCTCTTGCAGAGGACCAGGGTTCAATTCCTAGCACTCACATGGTGGCTAAGAACTGTCTTTAAGGTAGGCGTGGTGGCACACGCCTTTAATCCCAGCACTCAGGAGGCAGAGCCAGGTGGATCTCTGTGAGTTCAACGCCAGCATGGTCAATAGAGTGAGTTCCAGGCCAACTGGGGCTATAGAGAGATTCTGGCTCAAAAAATAAATAAAATAAGTCAAAAGGAGAGGGCTGGGGAGCTCAATGAGTAATGCACCTGCCATGCAAGTTTGTCCTGTGTACGTCCATAACGGGGACTGAGCATGGCAGCTCACCTGTTATCCCAGCACATTGGAGGTGGAGAGACAGATTCCTGGCAGGACTGGGGGAGCTAGACTAACTGAATCTGCAAGCTCTGGGTTCATGAGAGACCCTTCCTCAATATAGAAGGCAGGGATCCATCAAGCAAGAGACTTGGCATCAACCCTCAGCTTCCACGCAGCATGCAAACAGAATTGGAAAGGAAAATAGCAGCAGATTAATACTTCTTTTTTTTTTTTGGTCTTTTTGAGACAGGGTCTCCCTGTAGCCCCAGCTGTCCTGGAACTCGCTCTGTAGACCAGGCTGGCCTTGAACTCACAAAGATCCGCCTGCCTCTGCCTCCCAAGTGCTAGGATTAAAGGTGTGCGCCACCACGCCCGGCTTAATACTTCTAATTACTTGTGTGTTCCTGTTCTTTGGTGTTGCCTGTGATTTTTGAGTCAGGGTCTCATGTAACCCAGACTGACTTCAAACTAAGTAATCCTCCTGCCTCTACTTTCTGAGTGCTGGGATTACAGTCCTGCACTGCTATAACTAGTCTTTATGTGCTTTTTAAAACCAGAGAACCCTCTAAGTATTATTCTGGTACAGTAGCAAACAGTACTTCAGTTTGAACAAATTTGTGAATGACAAAACTGGCCTCAAACTCATTTCCAATAGGTTTTATTTTTGTTCATAAATGACTAAAGAACACTTTAAAATTTTTACATTTACTTTAGTGTGTGTGTGTGTGTGTGTGTGTGTGTGTGTGTTTGTGTGTGATCCTTTCACAATGTGGAACCCAGGGATCAAACTCAGGTTGTCAGATTTGGGAGCAAGCACTCACTGAGCAATCTTACTGGTCCAAAGATCATAAATCAGCTAGTCTGTGGTATTCAGTTAGAGCATAAAAAACAGACTACACAGACCTACACAGAACGTTCCACCCAGCAACTGCTGGGTTCATGTTCTTCTCAAATACATGTCACAGACTCCAGAGTGGGCCATATGTTAGGCAACAAAACAAATCTCACTAAATTTAAAAAATTTAAATCATCCAAAAGTATCTTCTCTGACCACAATGGACTAAAACTAAGAATAATAACAGAAGAAAAGCTGGAAAATTCGCAAACATCCAGAAATTAAACAATATGTTCTTACATAACCAATGTGTCAATGAAAAAAATCACCAAAGAAATGAAAAATATGCAAAATACATGGAGACAAAACAAAATCACAACATAGTAAAGTTTCTAGGATTCAGCAAAAGCTGAGTTTAGAAGGAAATTTCCAGCACTGTACACCTTAAGGAACTAAAAAAGGGAGATGGAACTGAACCCAAAACAAGAGGAGAAAAGGAAATAACAAAGATAAGGATAGAGAGAAACAAAACTGAGCAAACCAATAGAGAAAAACAAGAAGCCCAGAAAGCAGATTCATTGAGATCAACAAATCAGCATGTGTTTAGCTAGACTGAGGAGCAAGGATAGAGGATGTGAGTGGTTAAAACCAGAAATGAGCCAGGCGTGGTGGCGCACGCCTTTAATCCTAGCACTTGGGAGGCAGAGGCAGGCGGATCTTTGTGAGTTCAAGGCCAGCCTGGTCTACAATGTGAGTTCCAGGACAGCTGGGGCTATAGGGAGACCCTGTCTTGAAAAGACAACAAAACAAAACAAAACAAAACAAAACAAAACCCAGAAATGAAATGGTAGGTGTTACTAACCTCACAGAAATAATATCGTAAGAAAATATGGGCAGGTATATAGCAACAAATAAAAGAAAGGAAGAAGGGAGGGAAGGAGGGAACAAAAGGAAGGAAGGAAGGAAGGAAGGAAGGAAGGAAGGAAGGAAGGAAGGAAGGAAGGAGAGAGTCGAAGAACTAGAAGTTGTGGTGCTCAATCCAATGGATGTTCCAGAGAACATGGGTGAGTCACATTAGCGTCCCTCCATTTTTCACTCATTTTCTCTTATTTTTGAAGATTAAAAGCATTTTCCACATATAGCAAAACTTTTCTGGTGAATGTTAAATTAAAAGTGTTGTTGCTGTTATTTGGTTTTGGTTTTATCCTGCAGAAACAAAGATACAAATAGCACTGGAATTTCTAGAATTTTTAAAATCTCTACCAAACTTATCCTTATGGTTGAGGTTTTCCTATTTATATCTTTGGCTTTATATAAATGTAGATTTTCAAAGGTAATTAAAAAGTGCTCTTTGGACCAGTAAGATGGTTCAGTGGGTAAAGATGCTTGCCCCCAAATCTGACAGCTCACCTTCAAATCTCATAGTCAAATTAGGTTTCTCTCCTGGAAATTAATAATCTCACAGTGGGAATTAAATTTCAACCAGTTATGGTCTGAGATGTTCAAATCATAGCAAGTCTGCTTAGTTTGTGTTAAGTTTTCTGTTTCTGCATTGATTTTCCACCTAGCCATTCTCTGAGCTATTGAAAGTGAGATGCTCGGGGCTGGAGAGATGGCCTAGCAATTAAGAATGCTGACTGCTCTTGCAGAGGACCCGGGTTCGATTCCCAGCACCCACATGGCAGCTGAGAACCATCTTTAACTCCAGTTCCAGGGGAATCTGATGCCCTCTTCTGACCTCTGCTGCATTGCACGACATGAGTGCACCAACCTACATGCAGACAGTACATTCATACACATAAAAAAAAATAAATAAATAAAAATTAAAAAAAAGAAAGTGAGATGTTCAAATCTCTATTATAGAATCATCTTGTCCCAGGGAGGTTTTGTCAATATTTGTTTTGTGTATTTTGGGGCTTTGTTGTTAGGTGTGTATGTGTTTCTAGCTGCTATGTCTAGATAGACTACTGGCCCCTTACCAATATATAATATTTTGCTTTGTCTATTTATAAAATTTTAAAAATATTTTATTTTTATTTTACGTATATGAGTGCCTATGTGTATTTTTTGTGTGTATGTGCACCCATGTCATGCAATGCCTGTGGAGGTCAGAAGAAGGCATTGAATCCCCTGGAACTGGAGTTATAGACAGTTGTTAGCCACCATGTAGGTGCTGGGAACTGAACCTGGGTCCTCTGCAAGAGCAGCCAGTGCTCTTAACCACTAAGCCATCTTTCCAGCCCTAGTTTAGTAACACTCTTTAATTCAATGTCTTTTTTTCTGATATCATGTGGCTTTCCCAGATCTGTTTTGGTTGCTGTTTGTGTGACATATTCTTGTTTATCTTTTCACTTTATGCCTATTTGTATCTGTGAAGGCTTCAGTATGTACATCAGACTTAGCAAATAAAAACATAGGATGCTCAGTTATATTTGAAGGAATAATGAATAATTTTTAGTATAAGTACTAAATGCTCAGTTTTGTTTCTCTCCATTCTTATCTTTGTTATTTCCTTTCCTCCTCTTGTTATAAGAAAGCTGTGAGCATGTGAGGTTCATTTTATATTAGAATTGTTACATGAAATTCAAACTTAATTGAGCCAATAATATTTTACCTGGGAACACTATTCCAGTGAAAATGTAAAGTCAGGTACTACATTCTTTTCTTTTTTCTTTCTTTTCTTTTCTTTTCTTTTCTTTCTTTTTGTTCTTTTCGCGTTATTTTGGTTTTTTTGAGACACGGTCTCTGTGTACCAGCTTCGGAACTCCCTTATAGACCAGGCTGGTCTTGAACTCACAAAGATCTGCCTGCCTCTGCCTCCCAAGTGCTAGGATTAAAGGTGTGCATCACCATGCCCGGCAACTACATTCTTTTAAGGACTTATTTTGGGGGTGCTGGAGAGATGGCTCAGTGGTTTTGATTCCCAGCACCTACATGGCAGCTAAGAACTGTCTTTAAACAAGGCATGGTAGCACACATCTTTAATCCCAGCATGCAGGAGGCAGAGGCAGGCAGATCTCCATGAGTTCAAGGCCAGCCTGGTCTACAGAGTGAGTTCCAGGCCAGCTGGGGCTATAGGGAGACCCTGTCTCAAAAAGAAAAAAAACTTATTTTTTATTTATGTGTGTGTGTTTGTGTGTATATCATGTATGTGCAGGTGTCTTTAGAGGCCAAAAGAGGGCACTAGATCCTCCGAAGCTGGAGTTATAATTGGCTGTGAACCTCTGGACATGTGTGCTGGGAACTGAACCCAGGTCATCTGGAAGAGTGGCAAGTGCTTTTAACCACTGATCCTTCTCTCCAGCCCCTAAACACCACACTCTTTGGAAGGGAAAGGGTCTCCCATTCAAGTGTTGACTGAAATCCTTGCACTGGGAGCTCCGGGCTCTAGAGAAGTGGTGTCAGAAGGGCACTCAGACTCTCTATGGAGGAAAGAGGACTTAGCTAGGCCTTTGTACCAGGGTTCCTGTTCTTTCCTGGGTCAGTGGAGGTCCCCCTATGCCTTTTTTTTTTTATATACCTAAGACAGTACAACCTTAAAAGCCCCACAGTCCTTAAAATGTCCAAACGCTTAAAAGTTCACAGTCTATTAAAAGTCTCTTAACTGTGGTCTCCTGTAAAATCCAAAACAAGTACTGTCTTATTTCAAAGGGAAGAATCAGACACACTCAAACAAAACCTAAGTCAGCAAAGTAGCTCAAGGCTGGACACCTGGGATTCACTCATGATCTTCTGGGCTCCAAAGGGTTTCGGCAGCTCCCCTCTCTGACTCTGCCGTCTGTGACACACACAGCTCATCTCGCAGGCCCAGGCTGACTCCATTCCACACCTGCCGCTGCTCTTGGTGGTCGTCCCATGGTCTCAGCATCTTCAAAAAGCTGGGGTTGCCACTGAAACTGAGGTTGCTTCTGACCTCTACTGATGCAAAACTTCAGCTTCTCTTCCTGACCGCTGGAATCCTGGGGTCTTCACTGCAACCAAGGCCGCACTCTGACCAGTGGCCTTTCCTGGCCTCTCATAGTGCCAGGCCTCAGCTGCTCTCTGTGACCTCTTCATGCTTTCAATACTGGAACCATATAGGAGACTCTTACACATTACCAAGTCCTGCTTCTGGCTTGACATGGAGGCTCGGGCCCCTTCTGGAACATAGTGTCTGTGTGCTGACCCTGAAGAAATTCTTCCCAGAAGATTTCACCACAGTGATGCTGGTCTCTTGTTACTTACAGCTGATTTTTCTGCCCCAGCTAACCAGCATCAATTGTCCCAGTAAAGATGTCACTTCAGGTTCTGGTCTCTTGTTACTTACAGCTGATTCTTCAGCCGCAGCTGACCAGAACCCACAGATTAAACAGTCCTGATGATCTCTGCTCCCCTTTGAAACTAGAAACTTCACAAGCCAGGTCTCCATCATCTACAACTCTCTCAGCAAAACTGCTCCAAGTTCCACAGCAACGATCTTTAGGCATTCAATGATTTTTCTAGCCCAAAGTTCCAAATGCTTCCACAATCCTTCTGCAAAACACCAAGGTCAGGTCTGTCACAGCAATACCCCACTCTCTGGTACCAAGTTCTGTTCTAGTTTGTCTTCCATTGCTGTGACAAAACACTCTGACCGACACCAACTTGGGGAGGAAAGGGTTTACTCAGCTCACGTCTCCTGGGTCACAGTTCATTACTTAGGGAGCCCAAGGCAGGAAATCAGGGCAGGAACCTGGAGGCAGGAGCTGAAGCACAGGCCATGGAGGAATGCTGTTCACTGGCTTGCTCCCGGTCCCCCTACTCCTACACCATAGTCTACTTAACGCCCAGCACCTGAATCCACATTTTCGCAGTCCAGGGGATCACCTACCTACCTTCTTTCAGATTGTCCACACATGGCGGGGAAGGATAGAGAAGAAAAACATTTAGGCATTTTTTTTCTTGGGCCCAGGACTCAAAACCCAGTACCCACTTGGTACTGCCTCTGAGGTACAGAAGGGGCAACAGGCTTGTGGGGCACTCACAACTCACACACATGCATGCATGTGCACATGTTCATGTTCATGCCTGGAGGTCTGTCCTCCCAACATGTATGTGCCCATGTAGCAGTACAAACACTTCAAATGCTTATTAAATGCACTAATGCACAGATTCCGTTTCACAGTCTGAAACACACTCCACTCACAGACACATGGCCCCTCCCACATGTCTACCAGGGACAACCATCTGTGCCTGGGAGAGTGGCTCTGTAGACACTGCCCAAGAACTAGAGAATGACAGATGGGCATCGTGGTGCCGGGAGGATTGGGAAGAGGGGACAGATCAGTGTTAGTGTAGCATATGCAGGAGCACCTCCATGCACCCCCAAGCTCTTCTCTGCCATCCCTACCTTATCTCCCTGGGTATCTTCAGGTCTGACTGGCTCTAAAAGTTCCCTTTCCGGGGACCCAATTATCCTTGAGAGGTGGGCCTGTGCTGGGCTGTGTGTGTGTGTGTGTGTGTGTGTGTGTGCGTGCGTGCGTGCGTGCGCGTGCGTGCGTGTGTGTGTGTGTGTGTGTGTAGCTCCTTAAAGAGCCACAGAAGTTGTGGTTCCTCTGTGTGTGTTTCCATGAGCTACATGTGCCCCCCACCCTAGTCCCATTGCGGATCCTCTTCCTGGGGGCTGGTGAGGAATTGCACCCCCTGGTACCACAGGAAACCCAGATCTGCCGACCCATTCTCTGATCAAGTTCCCCCGGAGCCCCAGGTGTGAGCTCTTCCCTCAAAAGGTACCTTGCCCTCCAAATCCTGAAGCTAGATCTCCAAGGGAGGGGCCCTGGTCACCGCAGCCGAGAGCAGAGCAGGAGGACGGACGAGGGGAGGACCACGCTTTGAGAGAGGGGTTGTGTGCTGCTGACGTCCCTATCTCCCTTCCCTATCTCCCTTCTAGAAACGACTTGCAGATCAGTGCAGGCGCCTGCATCGATCCCTGTTTCTGGCCTTCGGTGTCCAGCTCATCACGGAAGGACTTTACAGAGGACAGCCTGGCTCTGGAGCCCCCTGGCGGGTTGGAAGTCTGCGCTTCCCCAAGGTGAAGCCATCCATAGCCCCTTGCATTCCTATCTTGGTCTTAACATCTTTTTACACAGCTGCTAAATGCCAAGAGTCACAGCCCTCCTAGAGTGTGATCCCAGCGCATGCGCGTGCAGGAATAGGTGCCACTGAATCGAGAAGAATGAGGTCGTCGCTCCCTCTCGTGGAATTTCTGTGGAACTACAGCTCCACAACTAGGGTGTCACCAAATTGCTCCAGATGAGAATCTAAGGGGTCACTGTACTAACAAGAAACTGAGGTCCAGAGAGACAGAAAAGGCCTTGGGACACTTACTACCAGCGTCAAGGTTGTCTCCTCTCTTCTTCAGCTCCGGTTGTGGGTCCTGGCTGGTACTATAGACCTTGCCCCCGTGTCCCTAAGCTCTCCAAGTCACTCAGATGCCAGGGTCTCTGATGGCACCGTGGGAAAGCTTGCCAGGACTTCCAAAGCATTTGAGGTTTCTAGTTCTGGATCAAAGCTACCCAGGGAGTGGGTGGGGGAAATTGACTGCCTTGATTTTCCCCCCACCTTAGGTAAATGCTCTGGGCAAAATGCAATTTGGGGAATGGTGTCTAGCAGGTAGTCTGTGCTGCTGGTCAGAGAAGCCTGAAGATGAGGTTGGGGAGGAAACCTGCTCTTCCCAGGTGGCCTGCATTGGTCAGGTCCTTGTGGGTCATCTCAATGACAAAATCCCAAAGAGGGCAGAGGCAAAGCTGACAGATGAGGCTAGCCCACATCCATTATACCCCTGTTTTTGCTATAAAGAGACAAGTCACCTTCAGCTGAGGGGGTCTCTCTGTTCACTCACAAGTAAAAAGAGGGTGGGTCTGGAACCATGTACCTGCAGGAGGCCAGGGGAGGAACAGCTCCTTTGCCCACCCTGCAGTCCAGGGGAGGAACCCAAGGGTCAGAAGTCACCTGATGGATTCCACCCTGTGCCTGTGCGGGGGCTGAGCTGACAGCCCTTCCAGTAGCAACTCTCAGGTTGTCATGACAACAGCAGCAGTGTGCACAGGGCTGGCCACCGAGCCCTCAGTCACTGACAATGGACTGAGGCTTGGGAATCATGCAGATGGCCCTCAGAGATTAGCCTATTCTGGGGTACAGAAGTAGAGGGGTGGGGCCCTAAGGGAGGGACCACCCAGGGAGGGCAGCTGAGTCTTCTGGAACAGGACAGCTCTGTTTGCTGCCTTCCACACAGAGTTACTGCCTTCCAGAGATGGAGTCTTCAGAAACTGTGAGATTGGGCCTTAGGCCTTAGGGGAGTGCCGCTGCCCTGTAGAAAGAGTGAAGGAGGGAAACAGGGAAAGGGTGTGGCTCATGCCATGGCCATCATGTGAAGATCAGAGGACAGTTTACATGAGTCAGCTCTCCCCTCCTGGAGACTGAACTCAGATCATTAGACTTGCCTGCACGTGCCTTTACCTGCCGAACCATTTCACCGACCCATTTTTGTGTGTTTGTGTAATTTTTTTTATCAAAGTTGAATTATATCATAAAGATAATTTTATGTGATTTAAGTATGAGTATTTCTTCACATCGCTAAGGTTTTTTTTGGCAAACATTATCTTGTCTGTTTTTTTTTTTTCCAAGACAGGGTCTCTGTTTAGCCCCCAGCTGGTCTTGAACTCATAGAGATCCACCTGCCTCTGCCTCCTGAGTGCTTGGCTTTATTTGTTAAAGCAAGGTCTCAAAAGAAAAAAAGCAAGGTCTCATAGAGTCCACTCAGGCTGACCCTGTACTCACTATATAAGCGAGGACCTTGCACTTCTGCTACCAAGTCCTGAGGTTACAGCCATGTACCACCATTCCCTGTTCAAACATCTCTTTTTTTTATAAATATTTTTAACAATTTTTATTTTATGTGTATGAGTGTTTTGCATGCAGGTAAGTGCACCCAGGAATGTAGTGCCTGAAGAAGTCAGAAGAGATCACCACATCCCCTGGAACTGGGGTTATAAATGGTTTTTAGCTGCTGTGTGAGTGCTGGGAACTGAACTCACATCTTCTGCAAGGCCCTCAAACATCTTTTTATTTATTTATTTTTAATTTTTAAAATTTATTATTTTTTTATGTGTATGAGTGTACTGTCTACATGTAGGTTGGTGCACACGTGTCATGCAATGCTGCGGAGGTCAGAAGAAGGCATCGGATTCCCCTGGAAATGGAGTTAAAGATGGTTCTTAGCTGCCATGTGGGTGCTGGGAATCGAACCTGGGTCCTCTGCAAGAGCAGATGGCGCTCTTAACCGCTAGGTCATCTCTCCAGCCCGCATCTCTTTTTAAATACTTCATAATATTCCTTCCTTTAAGGAGCACTAACAACCCTAGCTATCATCCTACTGAATAGATTGTTTCCATTTGGACAGAACTGTAAATACTGCTACCACATATATTTCTTTACACAAATCTTGCATTTCACCTCTCTGCTTATTGGATATGTTTCTAAAGCAGGAATTACTGAGTGAAGGGAGGGAATGTTTTCACGGCAGATAGTCTCAAATTGCTTTCCAGACGCAGTTCAGCCATTCACATCCCAAGTTCACCAAATACACTCTGTCACATGAGGACGCTTTGCAGGGAACTGTCATTTCTCCAATTTTTCCAAGAAAACTGAGAAACTTTTCTCCATCTTCTTCCCAGTCATTTCGAGGTCTCACAGCCCCTAATTTTCCTTCATAGTGAAGCAACCAGAAGCTGGGGGAGGCCAACCGGGCTACAACTTCTCCTGCTCAGGGCAACCTGAGTTCTCTCTCTGCAATCCACAATGTAGATGGAGAGAAGTCCCCTGACCTACACACACACACACACACACACACACACACACACAGAAGTCCTCCTCCCCAAACGCATGCGTACACACACACACACACACACACACACACACACACACGAATAAAGGCATTTTAAAAAAGAAAGAAATAAATTTGAATTGAGGTGTTAAGAAGGCACAGATGTTTGCCAGGACCCAGCCAGCGCCCCAGCCTCAGTGGTACGTCTCAGATGGGCACTTTGGGGGTATCTTTTTCTGGCTAGGATCGAAATGGAAGTTGACCCATGGTGGCTGCCTGAGGCAGGACTTGAGGGTCTGCTAAGACTCTGGCAGGTGCAGCTTCTCTGAATAGCCTTCTCTAGTTTCCAGGAAGACACCTCCCACCTCCTGAGGGTTTTGCTTGGGGTGCTGGGTAGCGCTTGGATGGGAGTTCTCTGCCCAGTATTATGCCTGCTGCTCCAAGTGCTGGTCCAAGTTATGAGGCAGGAACCCTGGATGGTTCTTCCAACAGCGGCCATGCCTCCGTCCCCTTGCCCAAGCTCCCAGAATAGGAACGATGCTGCCACCTACTGGCCAATTCAAAAACCTCTGGGCTACCTGCTTTTTTTTCCTCCGTCTTCCCCACAGTGGGTGAAGCCACTACGATCACCGGACACTGCTGCTCTCACATCCTGTCTGGACCATGCTCCGGGACTGCAGTGCCACTGCTCTGGGGAGACATGGGAACTGCTCCCCATGGCTCCAAAGGCCGAGGCGAGCTGGTCCACAGCCCCATCTCCTTTCCGCCACTGTCCTTCGAAGGCAGCACAGGGCCAGGAACACTCCCCCAACCCCTTCGCCCAAGTGGATTCCTCTGACCCCAGATGGACTCATTCTTAATTCTTTAGAATTCTCCAAGAGAACCTCCCACTAGTTTCCCGAGGGTGCACCAACAAGTGACTACAAATTTGGTGGCTTAGAATGACACCGATGTATTCTTTGGAGGTTAGAAGTCCAAAATGAAGGGTACGGTACAGGGCTGGAATCAAGCACCTGGCTGCTCCCCCATCTTGCTTTGTGGCCCTCCTCACAGCACCCCAGCCCTTGCCTGCATCGTCATGTGCCCCCTTCTCTGGCCACCCTGTCTCTTTCACATGAAACCTGTGATTATATTCAGAGTTGCCAAGATGGCCTGGGGGTAGTTCCCACACACAGTCTTTAACTCACACAGTCACAGCTGCTCAAGGTTCCTGGGAGTAGCCTGGGAGTAGACTGTGACATCTTGAGACCTTGTTACTCAGACTGCTACTTCCTCCCCAAGACAAGGAGATGCTCATCTATGCTGCCAGAGTTGTCTGGGATAGCCGCCTCTCTGGACACATCTGCCCATATGTCACTATCCACTGGGCTGACTTCCCTCCTAGTCACTGCTAGGGTCTTGCTCTCCCCGAGTCCTTGGTGTGAGCAGAGTACTTGCAGTATGAGCAGTGCTGGCTGCATGCTTGTTAAGTGAATAAATGCTGGAGGCAGTTTCAAGGATATTATGAGCAGAGGGGCTGACCATGACAGTGATGAGGTGAGGTGGGGAAGGGCCTTTGCCGTGCTTGGGGGGCTCCCATAAGTGTAGGACGCCATGTGCAATGGGGGAGGGGCCCAGACAGCTGGAGCTCCCAAGACAGGAGCCTCATGGGCACACTCGGCACACAGCCTCCCTCTCAGGATGCTGTCACCAAGGCAACAGGGGAAGCTGGTTGCCCAGCAACAGTGCCCTGCACCCCATCCCTCCTATGGCCATTTCTGTCCCTTGGGAGTTCTGTGCCCTTTCCAGACTCTGCCTGTGATTAGACAAAACCAGACGCCGTCCATCCACACACCAAGGGCTGGAGGTGAAGGGGTGCTCTTTTCCAGACTGTGCCTGTGATTAGACAAAACCAGACGCCGTCCATCCGCACACCAAGGGCTGGAGGTGAAGGGGTGCTCTGTGTGCCTGCTGTGGTCTGAGGTCATGGGTTAAACATGAGAACAGAGGAGAGCAGAGGTGGTCTACGTGAGGGAAGAGAGCGGGGTTTAAACATGCCTGAGTTGTTTTTTGTCTTTTTAAAAATGTGAACCAAAGAGAAGCTTTGGAAAACTATCCGCCTGTGAGTCAGAAAACCTTCGGTCTGTTACATGGGTCAGCCTCTGACTCCCCGAGTGTTTTGATCAAATAATTTCTCCAGACCTCAGTACCCATCTGTGAGCAACAAGCATAGCCAGGCTGATGATCAAGACCCTTCTGGACATGATGCGGTATGATTCCAGAATCCAGAGGGCATGGCGACCCTGCCCTAGTCAGAACCCAGAGGGCACGGCGACCCTGCCCCTAGTCAGAACCCAGAGGGCACGGCGACCCTGCCCCTAGTCAGAACCCAGAGGACACGGCGACCCTGCCCCTAGTCAGAACCCAGAGGGCATGGTAACCCCTGCCCCTAGTCAGAACCCAGAGGGCATGGTAACCCCTGCCCCTAGTCAGAACCCAGAGGGCATGGCGACCCTGCCCCTAGTCAGAACCCAGAGGGCATGGTAACCCCTGCCCCTAGTCAGAACCCAGAGGGCATGGTAACCCCTGCCCCTAGTCAGAACCCAGAGGGCATGGCGACCCTGCCCCTAGTCAGAACCCAGAGGGCATGGTAACCCCTGCCCCTATTCAGAACCCAGAGGGCATGGCGACCCTGCCCCTAGTCAGAACCCAGAGGGCATGGCGACCCTGCCCCTAGTCAGGACCCAGAGGGCATGGTAACCCCTGTCCCTAGTCAGAACCCAGAGGGCACGGCAACCCTGCCCCTAGTCAGGACCCAGAGGACACGGCGACCCTGCCCCTAGTCAGAACCCAGAGGGCATGGCGACCCTGCCCCTAGTCAGGACCCAGAGGACACGGCGACCCTGCCCCTAGTCATGACCCAGAGAGCATGGCGACCCTGCCCCTAGTCAGAACCCAGAGGGCACGGCGACCCTGCCCCTAGTCAGGACCCAGAGAGCATGGCGACCCCTGCCCCTAGTCAGAACCCAGAGGGCACGGCAACCCTGCCCCTAGTCAGGACCCAGAGGACACGGCGACCCTGCCCCTAGTCAGGACCCAGAGGGCATGGCGACCCTGCCCCTAGTCAGGACCCAGAGGGCACGGCGACCCTGTCCCTAGTCAGGACCCAGAGGGCATGGCGACCCTGCCCCTAGTCAGGACCCAGAGGGCACGGCTACCCTGTCCCTAGTCAGGACCCAGAGGGCATGGTAACCCCTGCCCTTAGTCAGAACCCAGAGGGCATGGCGACCCTGCCCCTAGTCAGGACCCAGAGGGCATGGCGACCCTGTCCCTAGTCAGAACCCAGAGTGCATGGTAACCCCTGTCCCTAGTCAGAACCCAGAGGGCATGGCGACCCTGTCCCTAGTCAGAACCCAGAGGGCATGGCGACCCTGTCCCTAGTCAGAACCCAGAGGGCATGGTAACCCCTGCCCCTAGTCAGGACCCAGAGGGCATGGCGACCCTGCCCCTGGTCAGGACCCAGAGGGCACAGTGACCCCGTCCCTGGTCAGGACCCTGAGGGCATGGCGATCCTAGTCTGGTTCATCCTCCGCCCCCACTCGGCCAGCCCTGCAGGAGTGAAGAGAAGGCAAGAAGGGCCTCCCCTGTGTGAGGCCCCCAGTCTGGACCTCACATGTCATCTCCAGAGAAGAATATAAAGGGTCATTGTCACATTTCATAAGGGAGAGGTGTTTATCCATGGTGAACATTTTAACAAAGCTGTAATTTTTGTAATTTGATTTATCACCCCCAGCTTGTTTGGAAAATTTTAAAAGCATGCCTTGTCCTTGGGGCTTGTGAGATGGGTCACTGTTTCAGAGTGGTTGATACTCTTGTAGAGGACCCTAGTTTGGTTCCCAGCACTTACACTGGGCGGCTTACAACCTCCTGTAACTCCAGCTCCAGGGGACCCAATCCCCTCTTCTGGCCTCCAAGGGCACCTTGTCCTTATGTACATATGCCCCCCCCAGACACATAAATCATTATTTTAAAACATACTGTTCTAGTTTGCTTTCAATCACTGTGACAAAACACTCTGACTGAAGGAAAGGCACCTGGAGCCGGAGCACAGGCCATGGAGGAACACTTCTTACTGGCTTGTTCCTCTGGCCCATGCTCAGCCTGCTTTCTTACAATACAGGACCACCTGCCCAGGGTGGCACTTCCCACAGCAGGCTGGGCTCTCTCACATCACTCAACAATCAAGAAAATATCCCACAGACATGGCCACAGGCCAGTCCAAAGGAGGCAGTTCCCCAGTTGAGGCTCCCTCAACCCAGGTGTGTCAAATTGACACTAAAGCTATCCAGCATGAACACACACACACACACACACACACACACACACACACACACACCTTACATCCCTTGGAAACAAAAGTAGCCCAGGTCTGTGCCCAACTATGAGGTCCCTGGCTTCCTGACTCCTTACTGCCTGGGGAACTTCCTCACTGGGGGAACCAAGAGTCTGGGTTGGCTTTCTGTGGATGAAGGAAGATGGCACAGGAAGATGGCACAGGCTCTTCAGCAGAAGCTAGGTGCTCGGTCAAGGCCCAGGCTGTAGGGACAGTAAGATCGCAGTATCTCAACAAGCTCTCTTGGGTGAGCGTCCTAGTTAGTTTCTATTGCAGTCAGTGATAAAACACTGAATGAAAATGGGGGCGGAAAGGCTTATTCACCTTACAGCTCACAGTCCAGGGCAGGAGCTCCAAACAGGGTCCCGGGGCAGGAACTGAAGCAGAGATGATGAAGGATCGCTGCTTATTAGCTTGCTCCTCTGACATGTCTGCGCTCAGCTGTTTTCTCTTTTTTTAATTAATTAATTAATTAATTTATTTATTTATTATTTTTTATGTGTATGAGTGTACTGTCTGCAAGTAGGTTGGTGCACCCATGTCGTACAATGCCTCGGAGGTCAGAAGAGGGCGTCGGATTCCCCGAGCCACCATGTGGATGCTGGGAATCGAACCCAGGTCCTCTGCAAGATCAGTCAGTGCTCTTAACCGCTGAGCCATGTATCCAACCCCTCAGCTGCTTTCTTATAAAACCAGTACCACCTGCCCAGGGGTGGCACTGCCCGCAGTGGGCTGAGCCCTCCCACTTCAATAAGACAATAGACATTTGTCTTATTGAATGCCTATAGACATTTCTACAGGCCAATCCGATGGAGGAAATTCCTCAGCTGAGCTTCCCTCCACCCCGTGTGTCAAGTTGACAGCTGAAGCCGCCCAGCACAGAGAGCGTTTGAGAGAAGAGGCTGGGGAGGTGAGGCTGCAGGTGACTCTGCTGACAACACCTCTTCTCTGTCCACACTGAGATCCACCAGGAACAGTATAGGAAGCTTCTCTTGCTACAAGCAAGTACAGCACAGTCCTGCTAAGGGAAGGGAAGCAGTTGCCGCCTGCGGTCACTGTGGGGAACTGACCCCTCAGCGCAGAGGTCAGTTGGTTACTTTCTTTTTTTTTTTAGTAGGTTACTTTCATAACCCGACCTGAGATGTACTCCCAACCCGGGTCCTTAGCCTGGGAAGCAGAGCACTTCCTGTCTGGCTGTGCTATCCCTCCTGCCCAAAGACTGCTGGTCCCTGGACAGGAATTTTAGGCTGATGGCTGATGGCCGATCTTCAGCCTACGCCCACTCACAATCCATTCCACAGGTTGGTGATCTGATTAGTCTCTGTCCAACCCTGCTATCTTACCAGGTTGGCAATCTGATACATCCCCATCCAACCTACTAGCCACTGACACTGGAAATCCAGGCCTGCTTTGGCCTGTATAGATGCAAAATAACAGACCAGGGAATTCTGTGGTGATGATGATAATGGAGAATTTGATTTATTGCATGCTGCAAGTCACTTTTATTTATTTATTTATTTATTTATTTATTTATTTATTTATTTTTGTGTGTGTGTGTGTGTGTGTGTGTGTGTTTTCGAGACATGGTCTCCCTATAGCCCCAGCTGTCCTGGAACTCTCTCTGTAGACCAGGCTGGCCTTGAACTCACAAAGATCCGCCTGCCTCTGCCTCCCAAGTACTAGGATTAAAGGCGTGCACCACCACGCATGTCACTTTTATAAGCAAAATGACATCATCTCCCAGAGCCAATCACAGACCCCAGTCTCGAGCCCCTGTACTACTGCTCCACCTAGCGTCTCCTGCCTGGGCCATGTTGCTCCCTCCTGGGGCGGGGTCAGAGGAATCTCACGACTTCCACGTTGTGCACTGAGGGATGCTAGCTGAGATCTAGCCCTAATACAAACTGGATGGTCCCACAGAACAGCAGGCACAGAGACTCTGCACAGCTGGCCAGGGACTTGGAAGCTGAGGATCTCAAAGATGAGACAAAGTGCGGGTGGTGTCAAGCTGGCCTGGAGCCCCCAGGGTCATCTCTTAACCCCCTCGTCTCTGAGAGTTGGGGCCTGGGCAGTTTAGTGTTATGTGTGTATGGCTGTTGTACAGAACACATCTCCTTGAGCCTCCCAGCTCTGTGTCTGGGAGCAGCCCCTCTTTTGAGTCATAGCTTGGGTTATCTCTTCTTAACCCCTCTCTGCCCACCTCCGAATATGAGTGTGGAAGAGGCTGAGCAAGACTGCATCCAAGGTTGCCAAGAGACAGGCAACTTGAACCCCTCTCACCAAGAGGGTCAGGAAATTACCCCTCCATCCAGTCCAGGCCAACACGTTCTGGGAAGCCAGTTATCTCGACTGAGTCTCTGACAAGCTGTGCTCACCAGACAACCCTCGTCATCCTGGGCTGGGAACTCTGCAGGAGGACGGCTGGGGTGTGGGGAGAGCCGTTGGGCCCCTCTGGAAGGCAGGTGCTGCTGGATTTGAGCTCTGGCTTAGTCACGGCTTCAGGAAAGAAGTGCTTTTTAATCTCAGAGGTCCCCTATGGAAGAGGAGGGGACTGGGCTCTCCAGAACACCTTCCATCTCAGCTGTGCTCCAGCACCAAACCCAAGCAAACCAACCACTAAAGATTTGTTCTGAGAGAGCACCACCTGCTGGCCTTTCTAGGTATAATGTTCAGCCCTGGGGAAATGGGGAAACCCTTGACAATACAGTGGTCCTAACTGGGTTTGAACAGAATGCAGGCCCGTTAGGCTAAATGGAGGCAGCGGTGATCCCCTCTTACAGATTTCAAGGAGAGGGATGCTCTGGTGCCAGGGAGTTGATGGGTAGCTTTTAGGATGTGCTTGAGTCAGGCCATCTCTGATTCCCAGGCAGCAGCGGACGGAGGAAAGATCCCACCTGTTAATGATCTGTGCCGGTCATGCAGGATGTGCCAGGGCTGGGTGAACTTCCTTTGGGGAGATGAGAATCACAGACTTGCAGAGTAGTGTATCTGCTGTTTCTTTTACAGCAGCTGTAAAGAGAGAGAGAGAAAGAGAGAGAGAGAGAGAGACAGAGACAGAGACAGACAGAGACAGAGAGCGCATGAGGAGCCCCAAGCCCAAACCTAACACAAGGATGTAAAAATAACTTACTTAAATTGGTCAGGTTTGGGGCTGAATTTCAAAGGTGACATTCTGACACCCCCCGCCCCCGACATCACTAACCAGCCTCCTGGCTTTTGAAAGTGGTCAGAGGCCAGGACGCGTGACTTGCCAATGCTGCAGAGTACGGCCAATGACAAAGCTGAGCAAGAACCTTATTCAGCTTGTAGAGACATCACACCCAAGGCTTCATCCAGGCTTTGGGGGGTGTCTGGGCCAGTCCACCTTTCCATGTAGGTGAGAAAGCAGCTTCCAATCTGCCTTGGGTGCACAGGTTTCTCCATGGCTGTCCCAAGCCTCATGGAGTTTAGGATTGGCCTGTGTGATCCCCTCTCTCTTGTCCTCCTGGGGAACTCAACCCAGGGGTGACTCAAGGGCTGTATCCCAGGCAGAACCACTCCTCGTTGTCTGCTCCCATGGTGTGGACAGAGCTCGGCGTGTATAATGGTATCCAAACACCAGCTTGCATGTTCCTCTTGAACCGAAGGAGGACCTCTTTTTTACATTTTAATATTTCTATTTCTTTGTTTTTATTTATTTTTTTAATATGTATTTTGTACAAGATTATCAAATCTAGACCCATGTCCCCCACCCATTCCCCCACCCCACCAGAGCTCATGCATTCTGCCAAACATGCTTTTCATCTCTTTCTCAGTCTTTCTCAATATTCTCCATGTGGAAGTTGACTGTTTTGAGCAGAAGTTCACTGTTTCAGTCAGTTCTTTGATGCAGTCCTTTCTGTTGTTGTTGCTGTTGTTGTTGTTTCCAATATGCATCACTCCCAACTGCTTGGACAAAAGCTCAAGGGGCCATGCACAAGAAATACTTACAACTAGGTAATTGGCACTAGCATCCACAGATGAGGGATACCATTCGTCGTTGGTTTTTCTGGGACTGTGTTACTTCACTCAGCATGATGTCTTCTAGCTCCAGCCATTTTCCTGCAAAACTCATGATGTCATCTTTCTTTACTGCTTCATAGAACTCCATTGTGTAGATGCACCACATTTTCTCTATTCACTCATCAGTTGAGGGGCATTTGGGTTGGTTCCAGCTCCTTGACATTGTGAAGAGAGCTGCAATAAACATGGCCTGGCATGTATCCCTGTGGTGGGGTGAGCCTTGAGGGTACATGCCCAGGAATGGTATGGCTGGGTCGGGTGGCAAGTTCATTCCAAGTCTTCCAAGGGTTCTCCACACTGCTTTCCATAGTGGCTGTACGAGTTTACATTCTCACCAGCAGTGGATGAGTGTTCCCCTTTCCCCACAACCTCTCCAGCACTTGCTTGGTATCATTTGTTTTCTTGATCCTAGCCAGTCTTATTGGAGTAAGATGATACCGTAAAGTGGTTTTGATTTGCATTTCCTTAATGATTAGTGATGTTGAACACTTCTTAAGGTGTTTCTCAGCCATCTCTAATTCCTCACTTGTGAAGTCTCTGTTCTGCTCTTTGTTCCATCTATTGAGTGGGTCATTTGTTTTCTTTCTTCTTTGTTTTTTGAAAAGTTTATATATCCTGGAAATCAATGCTTTGTCAGATGTTTTTGCGGTGAATGTTTCTTAATATTTCTGTTTTTATGTGTACAAGTGTATTGCCTGCATGTATGTAAGTGAACCTGAGTTGTGCAGTGCCAATGGAGGTCAGAAGAGGGCATTGGATCCCCTAGAACTGGAGTTATGGATGGTTGTTAGCTGCCACGTGGGTCTTGGGAATCGACCCTGGACCCTGAAAGAGCAGCCAGTGCTCTTAACTGGTGAGCCATCTCTCCAGTCCCTAAAGGAGGGCCCTGTGAGGGCCTGGTCACAAACCCTGTATTGTTTTATCTTGTTTCTCAGTCACTCCTCCTGGTAACCTTCAGATCCAGAAATTACCAGTGTTCTGCTTCTGTATATGGGGAAATTAAGTCACTGAGTAATTAAAGCCACCGTGGGTAAAGCTCCTGCTACATAAGTGTAAGGACGCGAGTTTGGATTCCCGGAGCCCAGGTAAAACTAGACCTGGAAGAATGCAGCTGTAAACCCACTGGTCCTAAGACAAGTTGGGACAGAGATAGGACAAGCTGCAGAACCTCAGCGGCCAGCCTGGTGCCCGCAGCGGGAGCAAGAAACCCTGCCTCAAACAAGGTGGACATAAGGACGGACTACCTGCACATGCACCACGGCAGGGTGTGCCTGCACACACACACACACTCGCCTGAGAGAGAATATGATTCCCACAGGGACTGTCAGTACCTCTGCTCTTAACTTATGTACAAGGTTGTGTGGCCACAGAGTCTGGGGTGGGAAGGAGTGAGGTGGGCTGGGCGTGCCCCAGGGTGATGCCCGAGACACTCTCAGAGGAACAGAGGGAGTGGAGGAGGATGCTCTAGGCAAGACAGCGTGTTCCTGGGACAGTACCTTCTGTGGTCAGCATAGAAGGTGAGGGAGAGGTGGGGTTGAGGATGGGTGAGGCCCAGCTCTGAAGGCTCATTTGGTAAGATGGATAAAGAGTGGAGGGAGGGACCCAGGCAGGAAGAACGAATGGGAGATGTCTGCCTTTGTCTTGAGGCAGGAAGTCCTGAACTCCCACGGACTGGAAGGTAATTAATTCAAGATTAAGGACAAGGCCAGGGCCCTGGGAAGCGCACAGGAGGGGCTTCATGGGAATCCTGGACTGTGCCCCTGGGAAGTTGGCCTCTCTGGCCTTCAAGTGGTGTTTTTAGTCATTCCTACAAGCCCCTGGGGTGAGGGGAGGAAGGACAGGGAAGATGGCATTGGGGATGCACCAGCCCTTCCTTGTGCTCTCTGTCAGTGTCTGCTATGACAGGAATGATCTCAGACACCAAGACAAACAATGCTCGGACTGAGCACAGGCCAAGAATGATGCTGATAGTGACTGTGAATCAGCCACGGGCTCTCGTCCAGGACTCAGAGACACTGCCCAGGCAAGGGAAAGGAAGCAAGCCAAGCACCATACTGGAAATTTCCACTCACATTATCCTTCCTTTTCAAGGGAATGTCCTGAGGGCCATGCTAAGGACAGGGCTCATTCAAGGTCACAGTCAGTGAGTGAGGGCTGGTGCTGGGAGAGCGCACTCTCTGACTAAGCTGGCTGGGGGCTATGCTCTGTGCCTTCTGCTGCTAGAAGCCTCCCCGAGGTGTCTCCACTAATGAACCTGACCCTGTTTGAATGTGCATTGTTTGACACTAAGGTCGCCTCTGCTCTACCATAGACTCTGACTCCCCAGGAGAGATCTAGACAGGTTGTTTCTTTTTTTTAAATTATTTTTATTTTTCATGTATATTGCCTGCATGTATAGGTGCACCTGTGTTCAATGCCTTCAAGGGTCAGAAGAGGGCATTAGATCCTCTGGAACTGGTGTTATGGGTGGTTGTTACCCACCATGTGGGTGCTGGGAATTGAACCTGGTCCTCTACAAAAGCAGCTAGTGCTCTTAATTAATGAGCCATCTCTCTAGTCCAAGAGGTTTCCTCTTTGATATGCCTGGGTCGCTGAGCATCACCCACCAGTCACGTGCGGATTATTGATTATCACAAGTAAGCAGAGATAACAAAGAAGGAGCATTCAAAACATATTTGGAGGGGGGTGTTGCTCAAAAACATTTCTATTTGGGGCCTGGAAATTCAGCTCAGTTGGTCTAGTTGTCTGTCACACACACATGAGGCCCTGGGCTTGATTTCCAGCACTGCGAAAACAGGGCATGATGGTTCATGTATAATCCCAGCACTCAGAGGTGGGGGCAGAAGGGTCCAAGTTCAAGGCCAGCCTGGTCTACATAGTGAGTGCCAGGCCAGCTGGGGTCAGAAAAAGACAAAAAAAAGTCAAATTGTAGGGTCGGTATAATGGTGCAGTAGTGGGTAAAGGCGCCTGCCACCAAGCCTGAACCTGAGTTCAATCTCAGGATCCCATATGGTGGAGTGAGAGAACCAAGTCCCACAAGTTGTTCTCTAGCCTCCACGCACGTCATGGCATGTGCACACACATATATACATACATGCATACATATTCACATACATACACATACATGCATACATATGCACATTAAATACATAAATAAATGTAATTTAAAATACCAAACCACATACTTGTTGACAACAGAACTCTTTTCCCAAATAAAAACCAGGTTTCTGAAACAGTAGAATGGCCCTTAGTTACAAAATGAAGAAAGAGATAAGTAATTTCCAAATGGTGGTCCATAGAGTGCTGCAGGGCCCCGAGCCCTGAAAAGTCATGGCTATTTCCACGAAGCACAGAAGACATTATTTTTTTCCTTTTGCTATGTGCAGTTGCAAAGGTCAGAAGACAGCAGGTGCTCTGGCAGGAAGGGGCAGTGCCACCAGGTGTCCTGTGGGCCATCAGTCGTGTTTTCCACCACTGCGCATGTGTAACAAGACGTTTTTACTTTAAGATGCTCCAAAGAAGCAGTAAAAGATATTTAATTAAGGGGCTGGAGAGATGGCCTAGCGGTTAAGAGGACCGACTGCTCTTGCAGAGGACCTGGGTTCGATCCCCAGCACCCACATGGCGGCTGAGAAACGTCTTTAACTCCAGTTCCAGGGGAATCCGAGACCCTCTTCTGACCTCCATGGCATTGCACGACACGGGTGCACAGACCTACATGCAGACAGTACATTCATACACATAGGAAAATAAATTTAAAAATTAAAAAAGATATTTAATTTAAAAAGCTGATCATGGGGCGCTTGTGATGGAACTGGCCATTTCGGCTCTGGAAAATGAACACCTTCCAGAGACCCCAGAGTTAGACAACAATCTGTGTACTTCCTTCATGAAGTCTCACCCCTGTTATGACCTGATTCCCACGAGCTCCAAGTTGGCTGCGTTTGATACTTCCCTGAGGATATTCCAGGTGAAGAGAGCTTTCTCATTTCTGGTATTGATGATGGTGTACATGCTACCCCTTTGGTGGGATGGCAGGAAGCAAAGTGTTGTGGGCATGCTGACTACTGCCGCCTATCACTGATAGTCACTACCAGTTTCCTGCATCGCTACTCTATGTCAGCCTCGGTACAGATCTGTGAGCTGGAAGACAACAAGACAGACACTTGGAGAGCAGTGTGCCAGCAGGGCTCCTTGAAGCCACCTATCTGCATGTCCCCAACTGCCAGCTTGTTTGGTGCTGTCTCTTCATTAATTTGAAATAAGATCCACGGGCTATCAGGTATTGACCCAGAAGTAGGCAACATCTTGTACATCCTTACGCACAAGTGCATCCTCAAGTTCCTCAGATTATTTATCATTGAGTTCTCCAAGCCAGAATTCATGTCTAAGTCTCTGGAAGAGCTACAGATTGGCACCTATACCGATATTGCTGTGGTCCGGACAACCATCTCCCCCCCTAGTTTATGTGATTCTAGGCATCTTTGTACTGCACCAAGTCTCTGCCCTGCCAGTGATGGATGAGAAAGGAAACGTGGTAGACATCTACTCCAAGTTTAGTGTGATCGATTTGGCAGCAGGAGAGACCTACAACTACTTGGATGTGTCTGTGACCAACAGCATCGTCACACTACTTTGAGGGTGTTCTCAAGGCCACCTACACAAGACTCTGGAAACCATCATCAATAGGCTGGTGGAAGAAGAGATCGCTGTCTGCAGTGGTGAGTGAGAATGATGGGGTCCCAGGCATTATATCACTGACATGATGCAGGCCCTGGTATAGGAGGAGAGAAGCCCTGAGTGTGGGAAGGGGCAGGCGGTGCCAGGGAAGATGCCCTCTCACTGGCTGTCTGCTGGAAGCTCTGGGAATCCCATGAAATCCAGGGAGAATTAAGTCTGTTCCCTTTCAGGAGCCCCATGCTCAAGATTTGGGAACTAGAGGAGACATGGGGGGGGGGGAGGACTTGTAGCTTCCTCTACTCTCATTCACACACTTGAGGAGAACTTTCAGCCTAGCCAGTCCTATCCCTGTCCTCTCAGACATAGCTCTCTTTTGGGTGAACCATGGGCTCTGTGCTCCCCAGGTGGATTCTGACCTCTTTGAGATTCCTAGACCTCACCCTGCCTCTGCCTGCCTCTGCCCTGACACTACCCAAAGATAATAAATAGCACGACAGAAGTCTTCATCAAGATATTTTTATTCATGGGCTGGAGAGATGGCCTAGCAGTTAAGAGCACGGACTGCTCTTGCAGAGGACCCGGGTTCAATCCCCAGCACCCACATGGTGGCTGAGAACCATCTGTAACTCCAATTCCAGGAGAACTCCAGTTCCAGGGGAATCCGACACCCTCTTCTGACCTCCGCGGCATTGCACGACATGGGTGCACAAACCTACATGCAGACAGTACATTCATACACATAAAATAAATAAAATTAAAAATTAAAAAATAATGAAACAAAAAAACATTAAAAAAAGATATTTTTATTCATCCTGCTTCATTCTGTACAGAGGAGGCTGGGTCCATTTAATGTCATTTCCTCCCATGATTCTTGTGGAGGTACCCCTTTGGGACCCTGTGCTGTATGCATATGGAGGCAGGTGGTTGTGGGGGAGGAGGGGCAGAGTGGTTAGCCAAGGTTATTGCTTTTTGTGGTATATCTAAATGAATAAAAATATCATAAATTAGGGCTGGAGAGATGGCTTAGCGGTTAAGAGCGCCGACCGCTCTTACAGAGGACCCAGGTTCGATCCCCAGCACCCACATGGCGGCTGAGAACCGTCTGAAACTCCAATACCAGGAGAACTCCAGTTCCAGGGGAATACGACACCCTCTTCTGACCTCCACGGCATTGCACGACACGGGTGCACAGACCTACATGCAGACAGTATATTCATAAACATACAGAAATAAATAAAATTTAAAAAATTTAAAAAATATAAATTAAATGGCTTTTAAATATTCTTGCCCATCATGACAACATAGAAATAAATGACTAGCAGTTCTCTCTCTCTCTCTCTCTCTCTCTCTCTCTCTCTCTCTCTCTCTCTGTCATTTAGCCTAGGCTTGCCTCATAACTGGCTGTGTAGCCAAGGATGACCTAGAATTCCCAATCCTTCTGCTTCCACCTCCAAGTGCTGGGATCCCAGGCATGCACCACCACGTGTGGTTTCTGCAGTATTTGAACCCAGGTCTTTGTGCATGCTAGCCAAGTACTCTACCAACCAAGCCATATCCCAGCCCATATCCAGGAGTTCTGCTGCACACAACGCTATCAACTTTGTCTCTAGAAAAATGAGAGCTTCATAGTGGCTGTTTGATTATGAGCTAAGCTAGGCATTTTGTTTTCTTTTACAGAACACTGTTTTTACTTAAAAAAGCAAAGTATATTTATTCCGAGTTGAGTATTTTGGCAGATACTATCTTGAAAATAAATCCAGTGAGCCTACCACCTCAAAGGAAATAACTGACAAAAAGTGTGGCCAACTTTAAAATTCAAGATTTCAAGTGCAAATTAGAATTTGGGAAAACTTTATTTGCCACAGTGAGATGGACAGCTTCCCAATACATTGCGATGGGTTGTGATGTTAAGGAATTTTTTTTTTTTAATATTCTGTAATGAAGAGTGTCAACATTTGGAAGGTCTACATAACTCAGTGAACCAATATTTCCAAATGATCAATATATGGTGTTTCCAAGTCACAAACAGGCAACGATCCATCTAAAGTGTGAGGTTGACAAACAGATTTTAATGTAACAGGGTTTGAGGAGCACATTGAAACAAACTGAGATTCTACATCATAGCTAACCTTTAAGAATCTATTGCTGGCTGAGCTTTGGCATACAAAGACTATCCGCTGTCATCGTTAAAAGCTTCTAAGATCAGGATGGGGAGATGGCTCAGCGGGGAAAGTGCTGGCTGTGCAGTATGAAGACGAGGTCAGATCTCCAGCACCCATATGAAAGCCACGCATGGTGGCTCAGGTCTGTCACCCCAGTGGCTAGGTGGAGACAAGCGGATCCCAGGGACTTACTGGCTAGCTAGCCTAGCTAAAGCAGTGAGCTTCAGGTTAGGTAAGAGATCCTGTCTCAAAAAATAAGGTGTAAAATGGTAGAGAAAGCACCTATCATTGATATCTGACATATGGGCCCTTGCACAGGTACACACACAATAAATAATAATAACAATAATAACAATAATAATACTCTTCTAAAAGACTAAAACAGTGAACTTCTGCTCAAAACAGTCAACTTCCTCATGGAGAATATTGAGAAAGACTGAGAAAGATGAAAAGCATGTTTGGCAGAATGCATGAGCTCTGGCGGGGTGGGGGAATGGGAGGGAACACGGGTCTAGATTTGTTAAAAAAATAAAAATAAATTTATGTGAAAAAAAAATAAAAAATAAAAGAGTAGGACATGTGTTTGGTTTGGCATGTGTAAAGCCCTGGGTCCAATCCTCATCATCAAAAAAGCAAAAAGGGAACACGGGTCTAGATTTGTTAAAAAAATAAAAATAAATTTATGTGAAAAAAAATAAAAAATAAAAGAGTAGGAAATGTGTTTGGTTTGGCATGTGTAAAGCCCTGGGTCCAATCCTCATCATCAAAAAAGCAAAAAACACCCTTTTTCCAATTACGTATCTATGTGAAGCCAGATTTTTTTTTAAATATACTTCAACCAAAACATGTCACAATAGATTGACTTCAAAAGCAGATAAGGGAATTTAGCTATCTTTTACTAAACCAAGTTTCAAAAGTATTTCCAAAACTATAAAATAATGTCACTCTTTTTACTAATTTTATTTGTTTGGGGAAACATGATTATGTTACAAATGGCCACTAACTCACGGTTGGTCTGACTTAGGATAGTTTGAATTTACTGTGGTGCCATAGAAACTGTGTTTCAGATTTTGAATTTCAGTCTTTTCCCTTGGCTATAGAGATGTAATGAGATACTCTCTTGCCCTCCTGGGTAGTAACAGCCAGCTGTGGCTTCTACTTAGTTGTGGGCAAACAACCAAGTAGAAGGGAAGCAACCCATACTGGACAGTTGCTGGCAATTTTTGGATACAGTATATTGCATGATCTGTTAAATACTTTAAGTTGTGTTAGATGATTTTTTGTGTTAGATGATTTTGCCCTCTTGTGGATTACATCCATGTTCTGAGCACTTTTAAAATAGTTTGGGACTGGAGACATGGCCTAGCGGTTAAGAGCACCGACTGCTCTTGCAGAGGACCTGGGTTCGATCCCCAGCACCCACATAGAGGCCGAGAACCGTCTGTAACTCCAATTCCAGGAGAACTCCAGTTCCAGGGGAATCCGACACCATCTTCTGACCTCCATGGCATTGCATAACATGGGTGCACAAACCTGCATGCAGACAGTACATTCATACAATAAATAAATAAATAAATAAATAAATAATTTTTAAAAAAGTAGTTTGATGTTTGGTTGGTATGATGTTCCTTGTCTTATGGTTGTGACTAAATGCCTGACCAGAGGGAGGAAGGGTTTATTTGGCTTACAGTTCACCAGGTCAGGAAAGTCACGGCAGCAGGAACGTGTGGCAGCTGGTCACGATGCATCCTCAGTCAGGAAGCAGGCGAGATGATGCTGATGTGGAGCTGACTTTATTCTTTTCATTCAGCCATCAGAGGCGTCACCCCCATTTTGCTGGGTCTTCCCTCTTCAGTTAAATCTTCTGAGAACACTTTCCTAGACATACCCAGAGGTTGTTTCCATGGTGATTCTAAAACCATTCAAGATGGCAGTGAAGATTAACCATCACATTAAATTGATTTAATGAGTGCATTTTAATCTATAATATTTTCAATTTGACAAGGGGTTTATAAAGACAGTGTAAGTGGAGCTGCATCTACGTTAATGGATAATGAGTTTATTGCTGAAGTAATAGCTATTCCACACTTCTGTTTTTTTTTCTGCTATGATGATTACACATGGACACATCTCCTGTGTCCATTGTATTGACTCTTCTCCTTAAGGCATCCTTCATCCTTCAGCGCCTGTCCTGCAAAGTGGAACTGGGTTCTTGCAATGCTTTTCTCCACCAGTTGGCACAGCATTGAACTTTGTCAGTAGAAGGTGCTAGAGAGTCATTATAGGAAGAAGACGTTTCCCTTCTGGCCCCACTGCGTCCTGGCTGGGCTCAGTAGTTTGTGGCCTCTTTAATACCTTCACTGCAGGACTGTCGCTAGGCCACTTGATCCCCATGTGTGTGGATGCCTCTGGGTGCTTAAATGTATAATATAATTCACTTAAAATGGAACCGTTTGAAAGGGAGCCCAGGAAACAGAAACAAAGCACGTGATAGAAACGCAAAGGACAGATGGGTTTCCACCCACCCACTCATCAAGACTTAAGCCCACTCACCCTAGAGCAATAAGGACTCTTACTTCAATCCTTTCTTGATCAGTCAAGGCAAAGCCAGGTCTGAGAGAATCTGCATGTTATTCAATGACATGACACTCAGCCCCTTCTTTCAGAGACTCAAACCCCTGCCTGGTGTGTTAGAAGTCCCAACCAGGCCAGGGAACCCCATCTTCTCTCCACTGTGCCTACGGGGTTAGGAGAGGAAGGTAAGGCTGACTTTCTTGCTATTGCTCATAAACTTGTGTGTTTTCACTCTCCTGGTAAAGGTCTGTTAATTTATAGGGATCTTGAAAGCTGGGCTTTAATCCAAATAACAGAAAGACCTCTAGGGGAGTCAAATCAGTAGGGACAAGGTACCATCACCTGTCTGTGAAGAATTAAGGTGAAGTTACTGAGAGAGATGGGGCTAAAGAGATGGCTCAGTGGTTAAGAGCCCTGGCTGCTCTTGCAGAGGATTGGGTTTGGTTCCCAGCACCCACATGGCAGCTAATGCACATCTGTAACACCAGTTCCAGGGGATCCAGCACCCTTTTCTCTCTCTGTGGGTACCAGGTGCACATGTATTATACATAAGTACAGGCAAAGCACACATACACACAGAAAAAAATCTTTTTAAAAAGTAATTGAGGGGGGCTGGAGAGATGGCCTAGCGGTTAAGGGTTAAGAGCACCGACTGCTCTTGCAGAGGACCCGGGTTCAATCCCCAGCACCCACATGGCAGCTGAGAACCGTCTGAAACTCCAGTTCCAGGGGAATCTGACACCCTCTTCTGACCTCTGTGGCATTGCACGACACGGGTGCCCAGACCTACATGCAGACAGTACATTCATACACATAAAATAAATTAAATAAAAAAAAAAGTAATTGAGGGTGAAAGATTAAACTGTGGTATTTCTTGCTTTAATTATCCAGTACATAGTGTTTGAGGAGATAAGATTAATTCTAGAGAATAAAAGTAAAAGTATATATTTTCTGCAAACACCCGAGGGCAATGTAAGTAAATGTGTGACCCCCCCCTTAGATGTATGTTACTGTTTTAGCTGAATGACACATATTCTATGAACAAGACTCTTCTCTCCATAGCAGATAGCTAATGCCCAACACACACATGGGAAGCGGAAGTCACTGCATTCTAAGCATGTGTACAATAGGCCCAAACTGTGAGGATCTGCAAACTTTCTTTGAACAAAACCAGAATGTTGTTATTTATGGCTTTACAGCCCATATATCATTTCTGTAGCAGCTACTCAACTTTCCTGTGGTGCTTTAAAAGCTGTTAGAGAGGTTATGTAACCTTGGCTGTGTTTCAATAAAACTTTATTTGTAAAAAGAAGCAATGGGCCTATTGGGCCTGTGAGCTATAGTCAGCCGACCTCTGCCTAATGATGTAACAGCCAGAGTCTGCTGTGATATTGCCTCTTACTATCTTCAGAGAGTAATGTCCACTCCTTATCACACTCCATAGTCCACATGACTGCTATGAATTCAGTACAACACTGAAGGGATTGTGGGTAATGTAACTCTTGGCTCATTTTCCTCAAGATGGTGAAAGTGGTGCTAAATTGACAACAGATAATTAAGCACATCAAGGTATTTGGATCACAAAAGCCTCCCAGGCTGTGATGTCAGAATGACTGAAACCAAGTCTTCAAAAGCACATGCTGTTCTCTGGTTTTAACAGTAGATTAGGTGTGCTTGTGAGTAATACAGTCCAACATAAAATATCTTGACTGAGGCCATTCAGTTCTTTCCTGTTAAGTGGATTGGGCTGGCATTCCACAGTGTTAAGAGCTCAGGTTCCTTTGATCTTGATGCTCCGCCATCCACTGCTTCTCTGCCCATGCCATTTCACGGTTCATGTGGCTGCACATTCCCACGAACAAAGAGAATGGGTAGAAACATACAGCCCCTATATGGATGCTTAGTGGACGATGTCTCACCACTTCTGTTTATATGCGTTTGGTTTGCTGGCTTTCATTATTGTGAATCTAGGCTTGGGCGAGTCTTACGGGAATCTAGGATCTTAACCCAAAGGAGTGTTATCTAGTTCCAGAACTTGACTAAAGAGAATCTCACATTTCCAAATTCCTGGGCTGTAATAGCAGCATTTGGATTGGGGGCCAATAAGAACGTGACGTGAGAGCGGACGTGGCGGCGCATGCCCGTAATCCTAGCACCCGAGAAGCTGAGCAGAGAGGACTGGAAGTTGAGAACAGCCTGGGCTACCAAGCCAGGCATGGTGGCACACACTCCTAGTCCCAGCACTCAGGAGGCAGAGGCAGATGGATCTCAGATTGAGGTCACTCCGGTCTACATAGTGAGTTCTAGGCCAGCTGGGACTACAGGGAGACCCTGTCTCAAACAACAACAAAAAACTCCATGGAGATCATGATGTGCAAATGCAACAGTGCCTGTAAGAACCTTATGTGTGGCCAGAGCTTTGTCCCAAGCACAAACATGGTTGGAGGGAAGGATGGGAAATTTACTTTTTATTTCAGGTGGCCAGGACACACTACCAATCACATGGCCTGGAATCCAGGAAGCAAAAAAGAGCAGGCATTAAACGACAACCAGATGCCTATGGCATGCCAAGGTCGAGTGATGGCCACACTTCACCAAGGGCCCAGATCAAAACCGCATTGGGTTACTACGGGTCATGTTGCAAACCTCCATTGAATTCATACTGGCCGGAGATCTGAAGTGGTGAGCTAATGTAGGCCATAGAAGCTGAGTCACATAAGATGCTCAAAGACCAGCATTCTAGAGTTAGATAATAGCCCTTCAGGCCAGATGCCTCACAGAAGACTCTTCTCAGCCAAGAGTCAGAATCCCAAACCTAGCCTTCTCAAGCCACAACCTTTTTTTTTTTTTTTTGTATTTTCGAGACAGGGTCTCCCTGTAGCCTCAGCTGTCCTGGTAGTTCTGTAGATCAGGCTGCCCTTAAACTCACAGAGATCCGCCTGCCTCTGCTTCCCAAGTGCTAGGATTAAAGGTGTGCACTACCACGCCTGGCTAACACACCACCCTCTTTTTTTTTTTAATTTTATTTATTTCTGTATGTGTATCAATGTACTGTCTGCATGCAGGTTTGTGCACCCGTGTCATGCAATGCCACGGAGGTCAGAAGAGGGTGTCGGATTCCCCTGGAACTGGAGCTCTCCTTGAATTGGAGTTTCAGATGGTTCTCAGCCGCCATGTGGGTGCTGGGGATCGAACCCGGGTCCTCTGTAAGAGCGGTCGGTGCTCTTAACCGCTAGGCCATCTCTCCGGCCCCCCACACAACCCTCTTTTGATCAAACATTCAGAAATATATTAGACTCCTCACAACAAGCTCTCAGGGGCTGGAGAGATGGCTCAGTGGTTAAGAGCACTAGTTGCTCTTGTAGAGGATACAGGTTTGGATCCCAGCATCCACAAGGTGGCTAACAACCATCCATAACTCCAGTTCTAGGGGATCCAAAGTCTTCTGGCCTCTGAGGGTGTTACATGACACAGATGCACTTACACGCAGACAAAAATATACACACGAATAAAAAACTTTTGAAAGAACAAGCTCTCAGACTCTTGAATGATTTCTTCAGGCCAAGGTTCATGGAGAACAAGATGCCATTGTAGACTTGGCTTCCAGACCTACACAATAGTCTTCCAGAACAAATTATGTAATTACTCAATGTTACCATAGCACCATTTTGACAGCTCAGTTATTGGAATCAGATCTATTTCTTTTGGGCTGAATTTTCAGTATCACATAAATTTATTATAGGTCCAGATTCCAGAAATATACAAGCTTATAAAATTACTAAAACTGCCAATTAAAAGGCATATAGCATTGTATAGGATAGAGTTCCAGAATCATCCAAAGTCCCTTAAGCCATCAAATATGCAATTGAATAGCATTCCTTCATGTATGTGTGTGTGTTCTGTAAACTGACGCAATTCTTAGAGACAAGTTCTAGAAACCTATAATACCCTGAGGCAGCCCAAGCTCCCAAACCCCACATAATTCTTAGAGATGGCATTCCTATGGTTATATAGAAATAACATGTAGTTTCTTTTCAAAAGATTCAATTTTAATATAGGTGCAATGTGTCAGGCTGGTGTAACTTAGCTTCTCTTGTTGCTTAACGACCATCCTTGAAGCCCATTCCAGTTTGGCTGAGGGACCTAAGGGATAACTTTGTTCCTTGCCCTCAGAGGTCAACCAAATCTTAGGGGACTATGCATGGGGGCATCACTTGAAATGTCCTGCAAATGTGGGTCATCAGTCTTCCTGTTCAGGGAGGTCTTGGAGATCCACTAGTGGGACTTCAGCCAGTGTCCAGTCTATGAAGAGGAAAGTCTGCACATGCTTTAGAAAAGGAAGCCTTGTCTAGCAAGACCTGATTTTGTCCTCAAGTGGATGGAATTGATAAATGAAAAACTGAAAGGAGCCAGGGGTCCCCTCCCCCCAAAAAAAACCCTGAGAGATGCCTGAGGACCAGATCCTCAACTGACCTTAAGAAAACAAAAACTTTGGTTGATCACGCTAACTGTGTAGCCTAAAACATCCAAAAGGAAAGTAAAACCAGAAATAAATAATCAGTAAGACCAGGGAAATTGTACTTCAGATATAAAACTCAAGATCTTAGTAAAATGACAAAAGGAAAAAAGAGAGAGCACTGTTGTTTGTCCTGTCTTCAATTCTTATTGGCAAATGCATTAATTCTGTGGCTGCCACTGCTTTTGCCACTCTTCAAAGCCATGAGACACAGCTTTTTAATCTTCCAATATAGACTGAAGACTCATGTCTCTCCAAGAACCCTCCAAACCTTCAGTTCCAGATGGGGACTACTGAGATACCCAGCTTGTGGTTTGAATATCTAAGGGGATTTCTGTGTTGTCAGAGTGTAGATTGCCATTGTTGGATTCTCCAGGCTGTATCATGGACACCAGTGCAGGGGGATCAAGAAAGGATGTGTGTGGTGCTTAATGGCCTTCATTTGGGGGACCATGGGAGGGAAAGACCCCAGTGTGAAACACATGGGTTGGATTGATGGTTGTTTGGGCTTGCCAAGGAGGAACTTCAGAGCACTTCCTTAAGGAAAACATGACATTTTTTAGCAAACAAAATTAAATAAATAAATAAATAAAATCCTCCAATTCAGGTGAAGCAATACATTGAAGCGATACAAGTTAGAGAGAACAACAACAGAAAAACTGGAAAAAAAAAAACTCTGGAAAGAGTCAGAAAAAGATGCAAGACATGTATGGTAGAGTGCAGGTACTCAGGTGGGGTGGGGGGCATGGAAAGGGAAGTGACTCCAAATTCGATTGAAAAATGATGTAAGATTTATGGAAAAGTTTAATAACAATGAAAAAAATTAAAAAGTGAAATTAAAAAAAAAAGAGAGATGGCATCCTGCTCTCTTTCTTCTGTGTGCTTAGCTGAGCTGGAAATAGAAGCTGACTATAAGTAATATTTAAAACATCTCCCTACAATCTCTCTCTCTCTCTCTCTCTCTCTCTCTCTCTCTCTCTCTCTCTCTCCCTCCCTCCCTCCCTCCCTCTCTGTCCTCCTCAACTGTTAACAAACTCTAGAACATTCTAGAAGGCTTCACATATTTTTGAAAGGCAAAAGGACCAGAGAGATAGTTGGTATTTTCAGTATATGAAAGATTAATAATAAGTATCAATATTGGGGACATACATCTTTAGCTTCCCACAAAGTGCCTCACACTAGCTTCTTGACGTATAATCACACTAGCAAATTTATTATTGGATTATCATGATGAGTGATTGCCATCATTATTCTCATTTTATAGATGAAAATTCCAATCACAGAAACAATTGGTTATTGAATCCAGGACCTCAGGGAGATACTCCGGCGGACACAGCATAAGGTGGTCTGTTTGGAATCAAAACCACCAAACTCCAACTGGGAAATAATGTAAGAAGCCAGCTGCAGAAATGATTCTTCCTGGGAATGGGCACAGGTGAGGAGTGGAGGGGACTTGGACAGGAGTGGATCTAAGTGTCCAGGGTAAGCTCATGACAACTTTCCTGTGCAGTGAATGTGCTCGTAACATGTTCGAACCATGTAACATGCTCACTGTGCAGACCCATACAGAAATAACAGATGTGTTGGTGAAGGTTGGAAACGTGGAACCTTGGAAGAGCACTCAAAGGGTAACTGAGAAATCTTTAGTCAGTAGTGAAGAGTGACAGGCCGATGCCTGGACTGGCCGACATGAGCACGCTGGACATTTGGCAGATGAATTCCAAATGTGGAACTGAGTTGGTTACTCAGCAGTCACCTGTTGAGTGTCTACCACCTCTTGCATCTGGAGAAAAACACTGTGAAAACGGAGACAGCAAAATCCCTGACTCCGTATTTCCACCCTAACAAAAGAAACTGATGGACAAAATCAAATTTAAGTGCAGGAATAGTCTAGTCCCATGTGTATGTGAGCCTGTGTGCACATGTCTCTGTGTGTGCATCTGTATGTGTGCATCTGTGTGTATGTGTGCATGCCTGTGTGTGCATGCAGCTATGTATGTGTACCTGTGTTTGTCCATACCTGTGTGTGCATCCATGTGCATGTATCTGTGTGAGTGCATACATCTCTGTGTGTCTGTGAACATGCATCTGTGTGTACATCTGTGTGCATGCATCTGTGTGAGTGCATACATCTCTGTGTGTCTGTGTGCATGCATCTGTGTGAGTGCATACATCTCTGTGTGTCTGTAAACATGCCTCTGTGTGCATGCAGCTATGTGTAGGCATCTGTGTGCATGCATCTGTGTATACAAGTACATGGAGAAGTGAGAGGAACAGAACTCTTCCTGGAGGTAGAGGCGAGCTTGCAAGACAAGAAGGCAGCAGCCTACCAGGTGGTGAGGGCCTGGCTGGGCAGGGGGTTCCCCCACCAGTGGACTCAGCAGCCCACAGCTTCTCTAGGGTAAGGGTACTGGGAAGCCTGGAGAGCCATGATGAACTCGCCTGTGTCAGACACAGAATTGTATGAAGAAGCTGGGGGAGCAGGAGGATGGCCCAGACTGGACCATTTAGACACAAGCATAGGCTAAAGAAAGCCACTGAACACGGAGATGAAGATGGAGGCTATGCAGGTGTAGCATGGCGGAGGAGATTCTCCCTTTGGGAAACAAGAGAGAGTAGTGGGTGGAGGAAGACAAAATATTGGCTACTTTCCCTCAGATGCAAAATATACGCTTATACTCCATGCACGTTGAAGGGGAACTGTTTGAGGGGGAGGATAAAGGGAGATGGAGGAGGTGTGGGAGGGCAGTAGAGAGAGGAATATGAGTGAAGTACAATGATACATGTGTATGAAAAATGTCCTAGAAAACCTATTACTTTGTATAGTAACTGAAAAAATTAATTAAAAAATAGAAAGAGGAGAAGCACCCTATGCTTTGGTGACTTTTTCTGGACTCTCCTCTTGAGCACACTTGTTTCAACTGAGTATTTCATATTGCCAACTCTAACACTTTCTTTATTCTTATTTTATGTTAACCCCTGTCATGTTAAATGGCAGCATTGAAGATGTTGCAGAGATGCTTTTTGAGAGGAAATTTGGACATCGTGTCCCCTCATCTCCTGACCTTGTTCCCTTAAGCCCTGGCCAGAGCCCTCCGTCCCTAGCTTTCCCTTCTCCCTTCTTACCACAGGACAGTGACAGCTGACACTCACCAGCCACTCCCCAATGGCTGGGCTACACAGCCTGTTCTACTGGGAGTCAACCCCAGCTGTCTCGGGCAGGTGCTCCTGGTCATTTGTTCATTTGCTTAAATAGCATTTTTGCGCACAGGTTATAGGTCTGTTTAGTCTTCAGACCTGTTTCTCTGCCTCTGCTCTCTGCAGGGTGTGTGGGAGCCTCCATTTTAGGATCCAGTACATGTGATTCCTACTTCTAGCTGGGAGACAGCCATCGAGTTCACGGTACCTTTCTATCTGGGCTGGAGGCTTCAGTTGTCACACTTGGGAAGAAGGAACTCAGTTGTGGCATTTTCTCCATCAGACCAGCCTGTGGCCATGTCTGTGGGACATTTTCTTGATTGCTGAGTGATGTCAGAGGACCCAGCCCAATGTGGGTAGAGCCACCCCTAGGCAGGTGGTCCTAGGTTGTATAAGAAAGTGGGCTGAGCACAGGCCAGGAGAGCAAGCCAGTAAGCAGCATTCTATGGTCCATGCTTCAGTTCCTGCCTCTGTGTTCCTGCCCTGATTTCCTGCCTTGGCTTCTCATGGTGACGGGACTGTGACCTATAAGCCAGATAAACCCTATCCTCCTCAAGTTGGTTTTGGTCAGTGCTTTATCTTATCAACAGAGATGCTAACTAGGACACCACCATAGTAAACTAGTGAAACAGCCAGCCCATATTAAGCAAGTGTTTTCAGACCCAAGTTGGTAAGCAGCATGGACATGTGAACCTGAAAGAAGAAAACCAAAGGACAAGTATAGGGAATCTCATGACACAACCTGGACTGTGAGGTAGAAAGAGCCAAGCACTCCCTATAGGCTGGCTGAGTTGAGCAGACAGAGGTCAGTGCTGAAGGGGAGGACCCTAAGGTAGCTGGAAACATGCCCAGAGTTCCAGAAAAGAGGGCATTATGCAGAGAAAGAACTCTAAACCCTGCCTAAGGGCCCCGTGGATCTTTGCTGAATTGTGTGCCATGTATCACATGAAGAGGTTTTTTTTTTAATCTTGACTCACAGTTTTAAGGGTTACAGTCTACCAGGGCATGCCAGGCCGGCCAGCAGAAGCAGGAGGTGGCTGGTGTTCACACTCCTGGTGGGTTCTTCCCTCTACACTTAAACTTTCTGGAAACATCCTCTTAGACATGTCCACAAGCATGTTTTCATGGTGACTGTAAATCCAGTCACATTAACAATGAAGATCAACCATAGCATATGAACAGCCTGGAAGCTCATGGTATGATGCAAGTGACAATGACAGATTTTTTTTTTATATATATATGGATGTGTCTCTATGTGGGTGTGTACACATGAGTCCAATCGCTCATGGAATCCAGAAGAGGATGTGGAGCTAAACTGCTGCTTATGAGCTGCCTGATGTGAGTTTTGGGAACCTAATTTGGGTCCTCTGCAAGAGCAGTAAGTGCTCTTCACCACTGAGCCATCTCTCCAGCCCCACAATGGTGGATTTTTAAGTTGAGTAGTTCATGTAGGTGATGAGATGTTTGGGTTGCAAATACACAGAGTGAAAATGTTCTTATTCTCTCCCCGCCCCCATCTTGCTTTGTGGCTCAGGCTGGTCTTGAACTCCTGGACTCAAGGGAGCCTTTCAACTTGGCCTCGCAGGGCATGGTGGTGCATGCCTTTAATCCCAGCACTTGGGAGGCAGAGGCAGACAGATCTCTGTGAGTTCAAGGCCAGCCTGGTCTACAGAGCGAGCTCCAGGCCAGCTGGGACTAAAGGGAGACCCTGCCTCAAAAATACACACACACACACACACACACACACACACACACACACACACACAAATCAACTTGGCCTCTCAAGTGCTGGGGCTCACCGCCATATCTGGTGGGAAGCTCTTATTAATCACCAGGGCCATTCAACTCTAGACTTGCCCTGACACAGGTTTAAACTTTTCTTAAAAGAAAGAAGCTAATCTTTTGGAAACCTAACCTCCTACTAGAAAATTAAGATATTCACAAATAAGTTAAAGTTTGATTTAAAATTACTAGACATACCAAGAATAAGAATAATGTGGCTCAAAACCAGGATGAACTTTGGTTCATAGAAGTAGAAAGAGATGGTAAAGATCATAGAATTATCAATGTCTTTGAGATGGCACAGTAGGAAAAGTGCTGCTCATACAAGCCTGCTGACCTGAATTTAATTGCCAACAACAATATAAAGTGAGATGTCTATAACCCCAGCATTCTTATAGCAAGACAGGAAGCAGTACAGGAGTACCATGTGGAAGCTGTGAGCCATCAGCCCAGAGTACACAGCACAACAGCAGACAAGAGAGACCCTTTCTCAAACAAGGGGAGGTAAGAACTGACACCAGAGGCTGTCCTCTGACCTCCACAAGTGTCATGGCTTACATGTGCTACCTCACACATGAATATGAACACACATGAACATGAACACACATGAATATGAACACATATCAATATACCAACATACATAAGGATCAACAAATATTTTAAAATAAAATACCTTCTATAACTATGACCAATATGTTCAAGGACTTAAAGGAAAACATGAAGACAATGAGGAAAAAGTAGAAGATACAATCTTTTTAAATCACATGGATTGCTACAAATAAAAATTCAATGTATGAACTAAAAATTCAAATGGAGTCAACAGTAAGTTGAATAAAGCCAGAGAACCTGTGTAAACAGAAATGCCGGGGAAAGGCTGAACAGTAAGCAAACACAGACACTTTAACCCACGAGACAGCATTAAGCTGACTAATAAACACAAATCTGAAGTCCCAGAGGAGAGAAGACAGAAAAACATGTGAAGAAATATTAGGAAAATTCTGCCAAATGTGATGAACAATGCAAACCCACAATGCCAAGAGCCTCAAATGGAAAAAAAATGAAGTCAGGCAAATACACTTCATGCTCAAATTGTTATAAAAACCACTGGTAAATTATTAAAAGCAGCTAGTAGAAAAAACACAATCCATGAAAAATAACAAAAACTTTGTCACAACAAAGACTTTGTCACATGTACATGCATCAGGAAAGAAGGAAAGATATCTTCAAAATACTAAAAGAAAAAAACCTGTCAACCTAAAATTCTTTATTTAGTGAAATGTCCTTTAAACACAAAGCCAAAACAAAGACTTCTGCAGCTGACAGAATTCACTCTTGGCAGATCCACAATATACAAAAGACTAAAGAAAACTGTCCAGGCAGAAACAAAATGATACTAGATGGAAAATTAGATCTATCCAGAAAAATAAGAGTACTGAAAATACTAAATATGTCACTGAACATATTTTTCTCATGTTGTCAGTTATTTAAAAGATAATTGAATAAATATATAGCAGAGAAGAATGGAAAAAGGACTGAAAGCGTAATGTTCTGTGTGTCAGAGACTATCTATAAAAGTGCATTATTTATGCAGGGTGTGGTGGCTCACACCTGTAATCCCAGCACTCAGGAGGCAGAAGCAGGTGGATCTCTGTGAGTTCAAGGCCAGCCTGGTCTACATAGTGAGTTCCAGGACAACTGGGACTAAAGGGCAACCCTGTCTCAAAAAGACAGAAAAAAAGTACATTATTTTATGGCAGACTACAATAGGTATATACATAAAGTATATACAATGGGTATACACCTAAAGTAAACACAGTAATGACAACAACAGGCTCAAAGAGCTGATGGAACAAACAGGAAACCAAGAACAAAATGGCAGGTTTATGTCTCAAATTACATTAACTTTAAATGGTCTAATTAACCATGTTTTTTATATGTGTATGAATGTACTGTCTGCATGCAGGTATGTGCACCCGTGTCGTGCAATGCCGCGGAGGTCAGAAGAGGGTCTCGGATTCCCCTGGAACTAGAGTTCTCCTGGAACTGGAGTTACAGACGGTTCTCAGCCACCATGTGGGTGCTGGGGATCGAACCCGGGTCCTCTGCAAGAGCAGTTCAGTGCTCTTAACCTCTAGGCTATCTCTCCAGCCCCTATAATTAACCATTTTTATTTATTTTATTTTATTTTTTATTTATTTATTTATTTCTGTATGTGTATGAATGTACTGTCTGCCTGCAAGTTTGTGCACCCGTGTCATGCAATACCGCAGAGGTCAGAAGAGGGTGTCGGATTCCCCTGGAACTGGAGTTCTCCTGGAGTTTCAGATGGTTCTCAGCCGCCATGTGGGTGCTGGGGATCGAACCCGGGTCCTCTGCAAGAGCAGTTGGCGCTCTTATCCACTAGGCCATCTCTCCAGCCCAATTAACCATTTTTAAAAGCAGAGATTGTTGGGGCTGGAGAGATAGCTCAGTGGTTAAGAGCAACAACTGCTCTTGCAGAGGACCCGGGTTCGATTCCCAGCACCCACATGGTGGCTAAGAACCATCTTTAACTCCAGTTCCAGGGAAATCTGACACCCTCTTCTAACCTCTGCAGCATTGCACAACACAAATGCACCTACCTACATGCAGATGGTACACTCATACACATAAAATAAAAATTTTTTTAAAAAGCAGATTGTCAGATGAAAAAGAAGTCATATCCAACTGCATACTGTCTACAAGAAACCTATTTTACTTACAAAGATAAAGACAGATTTACAAATACAAGAAGATACCATTACTATATGCAAAAAATAACCATAGATTTGGTGAAACCATATTCGTATCAGAATAAGAAATACTTGGGACAATAAAAGAAGTCCAGGCGTCGTGGCACATGCCTCTAATCCCAGCACTCAGGAGGCAGACCCAGATGGATTTGTGAGTTCAAGGCCAGCCTGGTCTATACAGTGAGTTCCAGGATAGCTGGGGCTACAGAGAGACCCTGTCTCAAAAAGACAAAAAAAAAAAAAAAAAAGGAATATTACTAGAAGAAAAAGGGAATTTTTAAAATGTATATACTTTTGCATGTGTATGAATGTTTTGCCTGCATGTATGTAAGGGTACCTATATCATGAAAGGCCTGTGGAAGCCTAAAGAGGACATCAGATCCCTTGGAACAAGAATTACAAACAGTTGTTAGTGATCATGTAGGTGTTGGGAACCGAGGTCCTCTGCAAGAGCAGCCAACCCTCCTAACTGCTGAGCCATCAAAAGGAATGAAGGAATGTTTAATGAAAATAAAGCATGTGGCTCATAAGAGGACACAAAAATTCCATATAGGGCTGGGTGTGGTGGCACAGACCTTTAATTCCAGTACTCAGGAGGCAGAGGCACATGGATCTTGGTGAGTTTAAGGCCAGCCTGGTATTCATAGAGAGTTCCAGGCCAGCCAGGCCTACAGAGTGAGATCTCATCTAAAAAAAAAATCTAAATATCTATATTCTTCCTAATATCAGCTTCAAAACCTATAAAAGAAAATGATAAATCTTCAAAGACATAGACAGGTCTGCACTTATTACAATATTACTCTCAATTATGGCTAGAATAAGCAGTCAGTACTTCAGTAAGGATAAAGCACACTCAAGAAACACTGTTGGCCACTTTGATATAATTGACATTTGTTGACCATCCCCTCCACAGCACAGCACACACTATTTACATGTACATATGAAGCATGTATCAAGACAGGTCACTTTCTTTACCATAGAAAGTCTCAACATATTTTGAAGAATTGAACACAAAGTATGTTTTCTGATCAAAATGAAATGAAGCCACAAGTTAACAACAGAAAGATAGCTACCTCCTTCTTCTAATGCATGGAAATTAAATAATACTCTTCTAAATAATGCTTGATTCAAAGAATAAAAAACTAGCCAGGCATGGTAGTGCACACTTTTAATCCTAGCACCCAGGAGGCAGAGGCAGGTGGATCTCTGTGAGTTCAAGGCCAGGCCTGGTTTACATAGTGAGCTCCAGGACAGCTGGGACTAAAGGGAACTGTGTCTCAAAAAAAATAAAATAAAATAAAGAATAAATAACTAGAAAGGTTAAAATACCAGAGATTGAGGCAGCTCTTAGAGAGTGAAGTTGAGAAACAGACTGTTATGTTAAAGGATTCAGGAATATACTACTTCTACTTCTGAAGTTTGCATTAGCTACTAGTTATTTTATTTTTATTATTATAGTTTTGTGTGTGCGTGCATGTGTATGAAACAAACATATGCTTAGAAATACTTCCAAAGTATAAACAAATACAACAATACTTGAAGGGATAGTTCACCAGAAAACAAGCAGATGTTTGTTATAACAGTCAAACCTCAGGTGCTATGGTGTAGCTGGGTGATAGCCCGCATGTGGGGCCAGAGGACAACGTTTGGGACTGAGCTATCTCCTTCCACTGTTGGTTCTAAAGACCAAGCTCAGGTCAACAGGCTTCTGGCCAGTGCTTCTATTAGCTGAGACATCCCAATGACCTGACCACTAGTTTTGTTTGTTGATTGACTGTTCTGTGACAGGGTCTCGTGTTACCAGGCTGACCTTGAACTCATTAGGTAGCCAAGGATAACCTTGAACTCCTGGTCCTCTTGCTTCTACCTCCTAAGTAATGGAATTAGCTTGCACCTAGTTGCCTAGGTTTTAAAGGGAATAGTGTGGATTTATGAATGCACAATGCCGTTTATATGGTTTGTTATTTCTGTTTCTGTGTTTTCTGTTTAGAGTTTTGTAAATTTGGGTAAAATAGAAATGAAATTGAAATTGAAATTGGAAGCACCAACACAACACATATTCATTTAAAATAATTGGATTCATAATTTGTTTCATCCAAAATAGAACAAAACAAAACATTCCAAATGCAGATGTCTTAACTGGTAAATTCCAGCAAATAGTTAAGAAAGAAATATAAAAATTAAAAACGAACAAAAACCCAAAACCTCAATCTAGCAAGTGTTAGGTTATAAAGGCGCGAACCCCCAGATAAAAAGGTACATGAGACTAGTCACTCTGGGAACATAATTTACTTCCACTGGAACTGCCAGAGCAGGCCACCTGCTGGCGTGTGGTGGAATAGCAGCAGGAGCAGCAAGATGGCGACTAGGGCCCACCCATTTATAGCCATGGGGGGGGGGGACCTCAAGTACAGGGGAAGTGGACATCTGTGTGTCCCTTGGAATTCTGGGAAGCTAGACCTAACAGCAAGATGGCTCAGTGGATAAAGGTACTGGCTGCCAAGTCTGACGACCTGAGTTCAATCCCTAGAACCCATGTGGTATAGAAGGACAGAACTCACTCCTGGAAGTTGTCCTCTGACATCCATCCATACATGTGTGTATCTGTATACATACACACATAAAAATAAATGTATAAATATAAAAATATTTGAGAAAAAGGAGAAGGAAGGCCATGATAACCTAACAGTAAAGCAACATACGGACTCTATGGGGAAAAAAAGAGCAAATTATAGACATCTCTCATGATCAGACACTCAACAATCTTTATGAAATATGAACAGATATAAACAACAATATTTAAGGGGTAATCTTAGATCAGGTAAAAGAAGAGCTTATCCAAGGACGTAATGTTATTTTAATATTCAACAATCAGATGCTGAGGTGTGGCTCAGTGGTAGAGCACTCATAAAGAATTCATGAACCCTGGGTTTTATTTCCAGAACTGCATAGTAATAATAATAATAATAATAATAATAATAATAATTAGAACTTCAATAATCCACTAAAGTAGCTCATCACATTAATATAATGAAGGCTTGCTTACAAAACATTTTTTTGTTTTTTTACTTTCTTTTAGTTCATTTTTTTTAACAATAAGTAATAAGTTGTGAGTACAAGCATCCTTCGTGTAAAACCAATTTGCAAGCAGTTGTGCCCAAACCCACACAGCCCAAGGCTCCCACCATCCAGCTGGAGGGGCTTGTATGTACAATCAAGTTGATCAAATAAGCATCTGTCTATATTGCTGTAATTTCACCATTCACCCCAATCGCAGCCCTTACATTCTACCATGCCCCCTCTTCCGCAGATTGTTCCCTAGGCTTAGAAAAGGGCACAGGTGGATGAGAAAAAGAACAGTCTACTTTGTCTGGAGATGTCATTTTGGATTCTGATCAGTTCTGGCTGTTTCCTTTCATGGCTGACAGTTTGTCCAGGAATAACCTTTCAATCCTACTAATGAAGCACAAGCGATTAGATATATAAGTATTTAAATAGTACTAATTATTATGGTAGGTTACTTTGGTATAGACACAGATGTTTGGATGGTATGCTAATCCATGAATTATGTTTTTTCTGTAAAAGATGACAAGGTCTTACTGTGGCTTATAACATCTCCTAATCACTAGAGGATGTAAGCTTGTGGCATCAGCCATGAGTTATTCCTCCAAGGAGAGAGCTAATAGCCAATTAGATTTGAGATATATAGACATATGGCTGCCACTGCTGCACAGTATTTCCAGGCAGCTGAGGTGTAGCTGATGTTGGTGGAGGAGTCTTGCTTGACTCAAGGAGACCAGTATTTGCTTTATTGGTTTAGTTGCCTTTGGTAACACTCTCTGGTATTCCAGAGACCAACTGTACACTTGCAAGTGCAGTCTCAGTACATCTTTCCCATGCTTACATCAGGTCTTTGACAGCAGGGCCTTACTGCCTCCCTTCTTGCAGGTATCCCAGTTTACAGGCAAGAAGCCTTTACCTTTTTTTCGGGGGGGGGGTCTTGGATCCCCTGGCCAACATCTCCTTGGCAGAATAATCCACTGCTGATATAAGAGCTCTCCTGTATTAATATATTTTGCTTAAATGCACAGCTTAAAGAGACTTTAATATTATTTGGTTCTGAATAGAGAATAATCCTTTTCATGGTTCCTATGTCTATTAGTCAATTAAAGAAAGCAGTTTTACCGGTTTTATAAGAGATTACCTCTATAACAGTTGGCTCTAATTTACAGTTAGAGAATGACTTCCTTACCATCATATTTTTCTTTATTCTATGAAAAGGAGGTAAGAAAGTCTCTCATATTAAAACTTTGCGGCACCTAGAAGGTAAGGTTCATTAGGACTCATTATAAACAGTTGTTACAAATAGCATCCACAGAGATGTTTGATGATTGTAGCAGTCTGAGGCTTCTTTTCCTTTTAATGTTTAGATAGGCCAACTTCTCTGCTGGTATTTCTTGGTACATCCTGCATAATGCAAAGCTGTATCTTTTCTTTCTCAGCCATTAAGTTGGTGACATTTTGACCTGAGGGAACATACAAATCTTTTCCCGTAGTTGGTTTTAAGATTTAAATTGAAAATTTTTTTGACAAAAAGGTTTAATATATAACTGTATCCCCCCTTTTTTATTTTAGGTTTTTATTGAGTCACCAAAAAGGCAGTTGTAGTACACATACCTATAGGCAGGGATCAAGGTGTAAATTTCATCAAATTTAACCAAAGCTGTTTTGGGTGACTGTATGTTGTTAATTTGGGAGGCAAACTTAATTCCTTAAGTTAGATTATCCTACAGGTAAAAGAGAATGTTACAAGATGATACTGTATAACACAAAAATTATAGAGAACATTTGTATATGTTAATCCCAAAGTTATTGTTATACAGATTTTAAGTAAAACAAATGTGGACAACAACAATTAATATTTCCAATTAACTTAGATGTATTACAAAACATATTTTTAACTCAATTGATAGCCAAAAGGTAGCTGGAAATTTTGTCAGTAATTAGTTATGATTATTAATAAAAAGAAGTACAAAGGAACTTCTTCAAACTGGTAAGTAGGATCAGTTAGTGACAACACCGTTGTGTTTTCCTTCTGTTTTCCAAAGACAAAACATTTGTTTCCATAAGTTCTAGTCAGTGTTGTGTTGGAAGTCCTGTCTGGTGCGGGAGGGCAGCTGAATGAAAAAGACACCTGAATTGCAAAAGAAGGAAAACTGGGCCTAGGAGATGCCTCTGTGGGTAATGCCTCCCACAGCACCAGCCTGATGACCTGAGTTCTAACCTTAGAACCCACATAAAAAGCTGATGCCATGGTACCCATCTGTAATCCCAGGATTCCTATGCCAAGGAACAAGAGAAACCCTACGTAGAAGGTGAGAACTCACTTCCCGTACTGTCCTCTGAAACAATGTGCACCTATAACACACACACACACACACACACACACACACACACACACTGAATTTTGTCTTTTTGAGACAGCATCTCCCTGTATCCCCAGATGTTCTAGAACTCACTATGTAGATCAGGCTGGCCTTGAACTCACAGAGACCTGTCTGCCTCTGCCTCCCGAGTGTTGGGATTAAAGGTGTGTACCACCATACCCACCCCCCCCACAATTAATTTTAAAAGTAGAATTGCCTTCATTAACAAAAAACATGACTGTGGACATAGGAAACCCCAAGGGACATGTCTTTTTAAATGAATAAGAACTGGCAAGTGACTTTACCAAGGTCACAGTGTACAATGACAAAAATCATCAGTGGTATTTTTTTTCTACCAGCAACAACAGGTGGAAACCAATAAAATACCATTTATAATAGCATCATACAGTAAGAAATGCATGGGAATAAACATGACAAAATATATGGAAGGCTTGCACTTTTAAAAAAAACTACAAAATAATATTGGGACAAATGAAAAATTGAAATAAATGGAGAGCTATACCATGTTCATGGATTGCTGAGACACAGATCCATTCCACATTAACTGATAGATTCTCCAAAATACAGCAAGATCCCACAGGGCTTTTAGAAAAGCAATGGGCAAGTTTATTCTCAAGTTAATATGGAAATCCCAAAGATTTAGGTAAGCTAAAACAATTTAGAAAAAGGAAAGCAAAGTTGCAGGACTCATCTTACTTGATGCCAATACTTAGCCATAAAGCTACACTATCAGAGACTGTGGATTGGGCATCAAAGTCATCACACAGATCAATGGAACTGAGCAGCCTCCAGAATAGACACATGGTCAATTGATTCCCGACATACCTCAACAAAGAAATGAGAGTCTTTAAATAAATGGCACAATGTACATGGGGGGAGGGGGAAGCTCAACCTACTGATTCTACCACACAGATAAATAAAATACAAAGACATAATTTAGAAGAATTGTTGTGTGTTTTGAGTTTCATATTGTACATTATTGTCTACATTTGCTAAAATTCCTGAACTGTGCACTTTAGAAGGTGCACTTTACGGCATGTACATGCATGAATGCACACATTCCCGTAAAGTTAATGAAATTGAGTTAAATTTTATGTGGTGTGCAAATGTATGTGTTATGTGTGTATGTGTGTGTGTAGCCCAGAGGACAGCCTCAGGTGTCATTCCTCCTCAGGCACCATCTACCTTTTTTTTTTTTTTTTTGGTCTTTTTGAGACAGGGTCCTGGAACTCACTCTGTAGACCAGGCTGGCCTTGAACTCACAGAGATTGGCCTGCCTCTGCCTCCCAAGTGCTGGGATTACAGGCATGTGCCACCACGCCTGGCCCATCTACCATTTTTTATGGGACAGGGTTTCTCACTGCCCAATTTGGCCATGTTGGCTGGCCAGGGAGGCCCAGGAATCTTCCTAATTCTACCTTCCCAGTGCAGGGATTACATACATACCTACACCATCATTCCTGGATTTTTAAAACCTGGGTTAGGGGGTATAACTCAGGTCCTCATGCTTGCAAGAGAAGCAGTTTACTGATGGAGCTCATCCTTCAGTCCAAACTTCTCTTTTATAATTTAGCAAGTGGATCTCTGCCCAGCAGCCTATTCTATAAACGATGTTCACAACTGTGACCAAAATCCGAGGTTTCGGGTTTTATACTTGGGAATAGATGTGAACTTGAGACAGAAGTTTGGAGATCTTTGCTGTGTAAACACAAAACAGGAGTTGCGTTCTGACTCTAACAAATGAGAGCTATTTTCTCCAATCCCTGTGAAAGGCTCAGCCAAGAGTCACAGGGCTCTGCTGGGCGCTGAGTCCTCTCCTGACCTGGGGAACCATCTTTCTCTTTCTCCAGCTCTGTAGTCACTTGCTTCGAAACATCTGTATTCCTTTCTGCCTGTTTTAGAAATAGTTCAAAGTTGGCTCTTCTCTTTCCAAAATGCTCCGGAATGACTGAAAATGAAGGCTGCATTCTTGAACCGCCCCTGGAATTTTGAGGGACTTCTTTCAGAAATGGCTTCAATTTACAAGTCATCATTTTAGAATATAATGGGTCCCATAAATGGTTTTACCATGTCTGTTTGCTTTACTTTGGGGGTGGGGCAGGGGGCTCAGCAACATAACAAGAGGTGGTTAAGCTGCCCTTTGGATATGAGCAGATTCCTCTGATCCAGTAACATGTAGATGTAAATACAGAGTAGGGATTTTAGTGAATTTATGCTGTATTTCTCATCAATTCCTGTGGGTTCCTTTTGGCACTAGAATTTGATTTATCATTATTAGTCACTTTTTAAATAAGATCTGATACAAGAGTTGAGAGCCAGGAACAGCCTGGGAGTATCTGCCTGTGAACAACAGTAACACAACCTAAATCAGCTCAGTACCCACTGTATAAACAGACCTTTGGGGAGGTCTCCCTGTGGAGAATTCAGGAGGAAGTTCTGGCTTTGGGAGACTATGGTCATAAAGAAGCATGTGCCAGGCATGGTGGTACAGGCCTTTGATGTCAGCACTAGGGAGGCAGATGCAGGTAGACCTCCAAGATCGAGGCCAGTCTAGCAAGTTCAGGCCAGTTGGGGCTACAGGGAGACCCTGTCTCCAAAAATGCCTGTGGGGCGAGGGTGATGGCTCAGTTGCAAAGTGCTTGCTAGGAAGCTTGGAGACCTGGGTTCAACCCATGTAAGATGCTGGGCCTAGCAGTGCACACTTCCAGTCCCAATGCTGGGGACACAGAGGCAGGAGGATGGTTAAGGCCGGCCCATCCAGCTCAATCGGTTCTCTCAAAAAGTAAGGTGACAAGCAACAGAGGAAAACACTCAACATCAGATTCTGACCTCCTCACAAGTGAACGCCTGTGCATACACATCTATACCCACATATTCCTGCACACACAAAAGAGAACAAACCATGTGTATAGTGACTGGACTTTGAGGTAGAACTAAATTTTCACTAATTATCAAGTATTCAAATAATTCATTTCACTTCTTTGATGAATAAATTTTAATGTATCACAGCATCTTCATTTTCAAAGTAGAAAAACTGGCAATAACTTCATTCATTTTGTTAGACATGATTGGGAGATAGGCCCAAGACACCTCAGCGAAATGTGCACAAAACTACTGGTGATTTATTTGCTTGTTCCCTCATAGAACCACAAACAAAAGGTTCTGTTACTTTGAAAATCTTTAAAATAAGTCTATTTGTGGTCAAAAGTTACCATTTCACATCTGGCTATGATGGAGTTCTTTGTCAGATAAGAGATCCACTTCAAAGGCCAGATGACCAATTTTTTTAAAGATCTCTCTTAAAACTTGTAAGGCTGCCAAGGCAGCCACTATTCAAAGGGCCGAGATTTGGGAGAGAAAAGGAAAGATAATCTCTTCAAAAGCCCCCCATATTTGGTCATCGCTTTCCTCCTGGGCCCTTTATGTGGGGTGCAGGTAGAATTTACCCACAGAAATGTAGAGGCTCCAGAGCATCAGGCTTCCACACAGAGTAGAGCGACAGTCCCAGGCCTAGACTCCCTGGGCAGCCAGAGCTGGAGGGGCTGAGACTCAAAGAATGGTGGCATAGAGAAGGAACTCTGACTGTGGCAACCTTCTCCTTTGGGCATTTGCCATTCTTGGCTACGCGGGGCAGAGAAGCAAGAAGTAAAAAATAAAGGCAGCTGAAAACCCACGTCCCCCTGGAGACAAAATTTAGAGATTTTTAAGTAAATATCCTTGAACTTGGGAACACTGGGTCGGGGGAAGGGGTTGGTTACACTGCGGGGGGGGGGGGGCAAGATGGCCCAGAGGAAAGGCAAGGTGGGTCTGGAAAAGTTTGGAATCAGCTTCTAGTCTGCTCATCCTGGGATTGACTTGAGGTGAGCAGACAGCCTCTACCCCAGTTGCTTGACAGAGAGCAGGGCAAATTTCTTAGGGAAGATGGCATCTTTGAAGAACTCCACAAAGATTAATGTACATTCTCTAGTAACCAATAAAAACACTAGGTGTGTCAAATTACAAAAGCGAGAAATGCCAGGGAAGCCAAAGACACAGGCGACCTAGAGTTATGAGGCATTGACTTTAAAGTAATTGTGATTAGTATACTATAAGTAGGTAAAATAGAGTGGATTGTTTTACTTGAGAATGCAATCCATAAAAAGATATTAAGTAAATTCTAAAACTGAAAAAGATTGCCATTCATTAAATTAATCAATAAATAATTCAACAGAAGATCGGCACAGCTGAGGAGGATCAGTTACATTCTACTTTTAAACTTTTTTTTTTACTTAATTTTATTTATTTTTGTATGTGTATGAATGTACTGTCTGCATGCAGGTTTGTGCACCCGTGTCGTGCAATGCCGCGGAGGTCAGAAGAGGGTCTCGGATTCCCCTGGAACTGGAGTTCTCCTGGAATTGGAGTTTCAGACGGTTCTCGGCCGCCATGTGGGTGCTGGGGATCGAACCCGGGTCCTCTGTAAGAGCGATCAGCACTCTTAACCGCCAGGCCATCTCTCCAGCCCACATTCTACTTTTAAAGGAATGAGAAACATATGGTCATGGTGCAAAGTCCAAACAAGCATAGAACTAGAATCCCAGAAGAAGAAAAGAATGGGGAAGTGGTATTTAAAGAAATACAGAAATAGTGAGTAAGAAATTTTCCAGCAATAGCACAGCATCAAGCTAGAGATGCAAGAAGTGTTATAAACTCCAAGCGTGTTAAACAAAAAACAAATTCCATCTAGAAACACCACAGTGAATCTGCACACGTGAAGACAAGGAGAATATTCTAGAATCTGGTGTTGAAAGGTCTATCCTTTCAGAAGCACAAGCAGAGGGTGGGGGAGCTGGAAAACAATGGGATGGGATAATATCTTCAAGTGTCTGAAGTAAAAGTAGTTAACAGTAGGATTTTATAACTTCTGAAAAGTTTAACCCAAATGAAATTACATTCAGGTATAAAAGAAGCAAGAGAATTCTGCACCCATAGACCTGCATTGATGTTCAAGAGAGAGATTTCATAATGATGGAGGTATTAATCTGTCAGGAAGATGCACTCCCCCCACTATAGCAAGAGATTAAACACAGGGATTATAGATTATACACAGCACAGGAGAACTAAAAGCTTACACTCATGAGAGGAGACCCCAACACACATCTGTTAGGGTTCACGTTTGGACAGTTGGTCCCTAGCTGTTGTCACTGGGTACTGCTCCTAGCTGAGGGAAGTTGGGGCGGGGGTAGGGGATAGGGCTGTTGGTTATATAGCTTGGCCACACACTAGCCCAGGTCTCTCTGCTCATCTACCAAGATGTGAGCAAGCAGCCTCATAGTCCCACTGCTGTGAACCAGTGCTGGCCCTGCCCCAATCCTTGCCCTGTGTCCTGGATTGTATCATTCCATACTGTAAGCCCAAGTACATCCTCCTTTAAGTTGCTTTTGTCAAGTAACTAATGCAACATTTTTAGCACTGATTAAATAGACAACAATGAGGACTGTAAGGATACAGATCTTAACAGCTTAACAAAGTTCACTTAATCACACACATAGAATTTGTCTCTAACAGCAATGGAAAACACATTTTTATTTCAAGTGCACATTAACACGGACCACACAAAGCACATCTCCACAAGTTTCAAGAGACAAGATGGGTGTGGTGGCACACAACTTTAATCCTAGAACACTGAGGCAGAGGCAGGAGGATCTCTATGAGACTGAGGGCTAGTCTGGTCTACATAGCAAGTTCTAGGCCAGCTGGGGCTACAAGGAGACCCTGTCTCAAAAAGCCAGCTTAGACTATGTAGTAAAAATTTGATCCCAAACAAACAAATTCAAATGGAAGAAATGATTAAAAGTATTTCTTTGACCAACTGGAATGAATAAACAAATGAATAAAATCTAGGAATCAATAAAGGTAAGTACTAAATTTTTAGGTGCTTGAAAATTACCCCTATGTTTCTACATATGGATTTCAGGAGCCACAATAGAAATAAGAGCAGTTGAAGTGGTGAATGTGAAATACCAAAACGGGTTCAAACCTGTGCTTAGTGGAAGCTTTATAACTTTAACTGCTTATATTAGAAAAAAAGAAAAGTGTGGGCTGGAGAGATGGCTCAGCAGTTAGGAGCACCAACTGCTCTTGCAGAGGACCTGGGTTTGAGTCCCAGCACCCACATGGCAGCTAAGAACCATCTTTAAGCTGGACATGGTGGCACACCCCTTTAATCCTAGCAGAGGCAGAGGCAGAGGCAGGCAGATCTCTGGGAGTTCAAGGCCAGCCTGGTCTACAGAGTGAGTTCCAGGATAGCTGGGGCTATAGGGAGACCCTGTCTAAAAAAAAAAAAAAAAACAATAATAATAAAATAAACAAATAAAAAAAGAAAAACCAAAAGCCATCTAATTTCGAGATAAAACTGAAGCTATAGAGAGATAGACTTAAATTCATATATTAGAAAGAAGTCCCAAACTCAATCATGTAATTATTCATTTCCAGAAATTAGAAAAATAGGGGCTGGAGAGATGGCTCAGCAGCTAAGAGCACTGGCTGCTCCTGCAGAGGACTGGAGTTCAGTTCCCAGCACCCACATGACATTTCACAACAGTCTATAACTCCAGTTCCAGGGGATCCAATGCCCTTTTCTGGCTCTGGCCTAATGGGTCTTGCCCAACTCAAGTACATTTAGATGCATGCAGGCAGAACACATACACAATCAAATAAATAAAAATTTAAAAAGGAAATTAGAAAAATAGCAAATCATAACCCTCTAAACTGAGAGGAAGGAAATAATAGATATAACAGCAAACACATATAAGTAATAAAGAAAAACATTAAAAAATTGCTTGATGGGGCTGAAGAGTTGGCTAGGTGGTTAAGAGCACTGGCTGTTCTTGCAGAGGACTAAGGTTCAATTTCCAGCATCCACATGGCAGCTAATAACTGTCCATAACTCCAGATCCAGGGGATAGGATGCCCTCTGCTGTCTTCTGGACACTGTACTACATGGGTGTACTTGCTTACATGTAGGCAATACATTCATACACATAAAATAAAATAAAAATAATAAATTTTTTAAATTGGTTGTTTGAAAGATGAATGAAGTTGGGCCAGCGAGATGACTCAGTGGTAAAGACCCCAATGACCTGAGCTCAATCCCTGGGAGCCACATAGTAGAAGGAGAACTGACTCTGGTGAGTTGTCCTCTGACCCCCACGTGTGCTCTGTGGCATATGTACAACCACACATATTCACATACACAGACATAGATACACAGTAAGTAAATAAATAAAAAAGTTAAAAAAGATATATGAAATTGGTAAGCCTGAGGCAAGAGCAATTATCAATATTAGTTGAAAAATGTATTTATGGTTTATCCAAACTGGTAAGGGTGAAGTCGTTAAAACCAGGCTGCCTAGGTTTTTGGTGGATAGAATAGAAGCAGTAATGCAGAATTAACGTAGACTCCATCTGCCTTACAGTTTGGGTACATTCTTGGCTATCATTTTTTCAAACACAATTTTTGCTTTCTTTCCCCTTTTTTGCTCTTTCTGGGTCCTCAGCCTCATGCACCCATGGATGCACTGGTGTGTGCTTGCACTGGTGTGTGCTTGCACTGGTGTGTGCTTGCACACTTTCTGAGAACAGAAGCCTCCTCAGGGGTCACCTATCCTGGCTCACCCTCTGTAAGCTTCTGGGGTTGGTTTTCCTGAAGTACCCTACAAGACACTTCCCACTCTAGAGGGTGACACACTTGTAGAAGGTTAGACCCACACTAGCAGGCTGTGTGCACAGGGGCCTTGGTTTGAAGAGTCTCCTGGGCCCTGCACATTCTGCCTTTGTTCCTGGCAATGCGGGCTTGGACAAGTTGTCTGAGAGATAGCCTTTATCCTTTCCTGCCCTAGGAGGAAGGGTCCATCCTTGGGGGAATGTAATTCAGTACTCGCCAGCCATGATGACCAAGAACACTCCCCTCTTCCAGTTTCTCTTCTGGAGCCCCAGGGTCTAGGGGTACCATCAGCTGGCTTACTTTGTGTCCTGTCTATATAAAGAAAAACCACAACTTTCTATCAGTCTTGCCTCACCCCACCTCACCACTCCATCAGAAAAGAACAAGAGGAGGCCATCCCAGGGTGCTCAGGGAGTCCAGGAGTCTCGAGGCAGCGATCAACTGGACACCTGCTCTCGTCACAGCTGGGGCTCAGACCCTGGTGGCCCAGAAGGTTCTAATGGCGAAGCTGTAACACTGCTCCGCGCCAGGGAGAGCCAGCAAGGGAAGAAGCCAGAAAACAGAGAGAAGGGCTGCAGCCTAGGACAAGGAGGGAGCTATGCAGGAAAGGGAGGGGAGAGCGTAAAGGAAGTAGAGGAGGCTGGAGAAATGGGAAGAGGGGAGGCGGCTCCCCATTACTGTTACCCACGCTTCACATGCTGGCCAGTAGCGGTCTGTGTTTTGTCGTGCATAGTACCCACACCATACAGCAGCAAGAGTTAATGTTGGGATTTCAGGCCTGGGGCTTTCAAACCCAGTAGGCTGAATTCACATGATGGAGGCAACCCTGTAGGAGAAAGCGTGAGCCTGCAGCCTGGCTGGAGAGGGCTGGAAACTGGAGAGCCTTTTCATGCCTGTTTTTCAAAACCATCTGCTCTCTCAAAAAACTACTCTCCAGTGAGAAACTCAAAGAGGAGAATCTTTCCCACATACTACAACTGACCTCTCCCAACCCCATGGTGTAGAGCACAGAAGCATCTCTCCTACCCCAGACTCTTGGCCTCAGACTCCCCGTGACCTTGTGAGGACACAGGCACTCTGAAGATCACTGCAAACTCAGCCATTCACAATGATGTTAAATCAGCCACTGTGTATGGTTTGGCACTACAGCCATGCTGAGAACAAAGATCAGAGCAAAAGAATTCGCCTTAATAGTCTTTCCAGGGGCCCAGGTCCTGTCTTTGAGCCTTACTTTCCCCTTCACCTGTGCCAGGCCTGTAAGCGAGACCCTCCTTTCTCTGGGCCCTCAGACTTTGGCATTCAAGATGGTTTGTGGCCTGAGAGCCTGGCCCTTGGCTGTCCCAGAGATTGATGGAAGAGGCCGTCCACCCCATAGGAGGAAGAGGAGGAGGAGGAGGAGGAGAAGGAGGAGGAGGAGGAGGAGGAGAAGGAGGAGGAGGAGGAGGAGCGGTGAGCTCTACCCAGCTGCAAACAGCTTGCTGAAGCCAAGCCATCCCGCAGGGCTGCAAGCAGCAAGCTGTGCACTCCCATGGAAAAAACAAGGAGGAGGGTGTTGGAATCTGCCTCCAGAGCCTTGGAATTTTTTTCAATGTCCTTTTCAAATGCATACTTTGAAAAAAAATATTTAAAGGCAGGGGAAATTAATTAGGGCCCTTTGTGCTGGAATTGCCTGCCACAGACCTCATCCAACAAGAGATGTAAAAATAGGATCTGTAACAACAACAGAAAGACTGCATCAGAAAACTGACTGAAATGGTGAACCAGGAGGGGTGGGAGGGGAAGGAGAGGGACACGGGTCTATATTCTATTAATGTATATTTAATTTAAAATTATATGGTATTTTACTTAAAATTTATATATATAACAATAACTTTGGGATTAACATATACAAATGTACTCTATAATTTTTGTGTTATGCACTATCATCTTGTAACATTCTCTTTTACCTGTAGGATAATTTAACTTAAGGAATTAAGTTTGCTTCCCAAATTAACAACAGTCACCCAAAAAAGCATGGACAAATTTGATGAAATTTACACCTTGATCCCTGCCTATAGGTATGTGTACTACAACTGCCTTTTTGAGACTCGTGGGTCAAAAAAAAATTAAAAAAGGGGGAATACAGTTACATATTAAAGCTTTTTGTTAAAAACTTTCAATTTAATCTTAAGACTAACTATGGGGAAAGATTTGTATGTTCCCACAGGTCAAAACATCACCAACTCAAAGGCTGAGAAAGAAAGGATATAGCCTTCCATCGTGTAGGTTGTACCAAGAAATACTAGCAGAGAAGTTCACCCATCTTAACACTAAAAGGAAGAAAAGCCTCAGACTGCTACAAGCATCAAATATCTCTGAGGATCATAGGTGTAACATCTGTTTACAGTGAGTCCTAATGAACTTTACCTTCTAGGTGCAGCACAGTTTCAATATGAGAGACCTCCTTACCTCTTTTTCATAGAACAAAGAAAAACATGATGGTAATGAAGTCGTCCTCTAACCGTAAACTAGAGCTGACTGTTATAGAAGTAATCTCTTATAAAACTAGTAAAACTGCTTTCTTTAACTGACTAATAGACATAGGAACTGTAAAAAGGATTATTCTCTATTCAGAACCAAATATAATACTAAAGTCTCTTTAAGTGGTGCATATAAGCAAAATATATTAATACAGGAGAGCACTGATATCAGCAATGGATTATTCTGCCAAGGAGATGTTGGCCAGGGGACCCAAGCCCCCCCCAAAAGGTAAAGGCTTATTGCCTGTAAACTGGGATATCTGCAAGAAGAGAGGCAGTAAGGCCCGCCCTGCCGTCAATGACCTGATTGATATAAGCATGGGAAGATTGTATCGAGATCGCACTTACAAGTATACAATTGGTCTCTGGAATACCAGAGAGTGTTACCAAAGGCCACTGAACCAATAAAGCAAATGTTGGTCTCCTTGAGTGAAGCAAGACTTCTCCACCAACATCAGCTACACCCACCTGCTTGGAGATACTGTGCAGCAGTGGCAGCCATATGTCTGTATATCCCAAATTTATTTATTAGCTCTCTCCTTGGAGGAATAACTTGTGGATGTTGCCACAGGCTTATACCCTCTAGTGATTAGGAGATGTTATATGCCACAGTAAGGCCTTGTCATCTTTCTCAGGAAAAAAAAAGTAATCCAGGGATTAACACACCATCCAAACATCTGTGTCTATACCAAAGTAACCTACCATAGTAACTAGCAATGTTTAAATACATATATATCTAATCGCTTATGCTTCATTAGCAGGATTGAAAACCTGTCCCTGGGCAATCGGTCAGCTCATGAAAGGAAACAGCCAGAACTGATTAGAGTCCAAAACGACATCTCCAGACAAAGTAGACTGTTGTGCTTCTTGTCCACCTGTGCCCCATCTCTAAGCCTAAGGAACAATCTGTGGAAGAGGGGGAGTGGTATATTGTAGGGGCTGCGATAGGGGTGAATGGTAAAACTACGACAATATAGTCTGGACACTTATTTGATCAACTTGATTGAACATTCAAGCCCCTCCAGCTGGATGGTGGGAGCCTTGGGCTGTGTGGGCTGGGGCACAACTGCTTGCAAATTGGTTTTATATGAAGGATTCTTGTGCAAAAAAAAAAAAAAAGGAGCTAGATACTGACATTTGAACTAACTGGGAATATAAAATGCTAGTTGTTTTATTTATAGTTTGTATTGGGTTGGTCTCTATATTTTTCTGAAATACACAACATCACAGTGTAACACTTTCTTTTACTTGTAGGACAATTTAAAGGAATTAAGCTTAAATTTTTACTTCCCAAATAAGTAGAAGTCTTAGTCCAGTCATATAGCGTTAAAGAGCAAAGTGTTTATTGGGTAAAATTTATTTAGCAGGTACTCAACTCTGCCCAAGCTTTATCCACCAAGTATAGGATATTTTAAGGCTTAGTGAATTGTTTAGATTAGTTAAATTTAGGTGTAGGTTTTGGTGGAAATGGTAATACAATTGAACTAATTGGGAATATAAAATGTTAATTGTTTTATTTATAATTTGTATTGGGTTAAGGTATACAAATGGCCTATATATTTTTTCTGAATTACACAACATCACATTATAACACTTTCTTTTACTTGTAGGACAATTTAAAGGAACTAAGCTTAAATTTCCTTCCCAAATAAGTAGCATACAGTCAATGAGAAACAGTTTGGGTAAATTTAATGAAAGCTTATGCCTTGGCTCCTGTTTATGGGTATGTGTAATACAACTTAGCCATCTATAGGTCAAAACATAAAAACAAAAAAAAAAAAAAAAAAGAGGGAGGGGGGAGGTGGGGTACTATCCTTTCTGGGATACAAATGGAAAACTCTGTGTTTCAATCCTATTGATAAATTTTCAATTTTTCTGATCTTAAAAATAACAATGGGAGGAGAATTTTATGTTCCCACAGGTAAAAGTCACCAATCTAAATGCCTGAAAACATACAACTTATGGCTGTGCAGGATGAACTGGGGAATGTCAGCAGAGAGGTTGACCCATCTGAACACTAAGGAATGAGGAACATCAGACTGCCTGAGACACGGTCACTGAGCATCTCTCTGAATAATATTGGGGTTGACTGTTAATAATAGACCCTAATGCTGAGAAACCTTCCTACCCCCCCTTTTTTTTTCTTTTTTTTTTTTTGAAAAAAGAAAAACAGGATGGTAATGAAACCACTCCCAAACTGTAAACTAGAGCCAATTGTTACGGTGGTAATTTCCTATAAAACAGGCACAACGTATTAACTGATTGATAGGCATAGGAACTGTGAAAGGATATTTCTCTATCTAGAGCCAAATTCAATAGTAAAGTGTTTATAAGTTGTGTAATTAAGCAAAATATATTACTACAGGAAAGCTCTGACATCAGCAATGAATTATTCTGCCTAGGAGATGTTGGCTAGGGGATTCAAACCCCCCCCCCCAAATTATAAAGGCCTTTTGCCTATAAGTGGGATATATGCAAGGAGAAAGGCAGTAAGTCCCTGTTGTCGAAGACCTGGTGTGAGCATGAAAAATGTTATGAGACGTCACTTGCTAGCGTACAACTGGCCTCTGAAATGCTAGAGAGCGTTACCAAAGGCCACTAAAGCAATACAGCAAAATATTGGTCTCCCTGAGACAAGCAAGACTCCTCCGTCAATATCAGCTACACCTCAACAGCCTGGAGATACTGTGCAACAGTGGCAGCCAAGTGTCTATATATATCCCAAATCTATTTGGCTATTAGCTCTCTCCTTGGAGGAATAACTCACAGCGGATGCCACAAGCTTATGTCCTCTAGTGGTTAGGAGATGTTATAAGCCACAATAAGAACTTGTCACCCTTTATAGAGAAACCACAGTTTGCGGATTAGCATACCATCCAAGCATCTGTGTCTATGCTCACAGCTTAGCTTGACATAATAAGTGGTACTGCTTAAATGCCTGTACATCCAATAGCTTGTGCTTTGTTAGTATGACTAAAAAGGGTATCACTGGGAAAGCTGTCAATCCATGAAGGGAAACAACCTGAACAGACTGGAGTCCAAAATGACAACTCCAAAGAAATTAGACTGTTTTCTTCTCACCCACTTGTGCCCCTTTCCCAAAGCCCAGGGAACAAACTGCGGAAGAGGAGGCGTGGTAGAATGTAAGGGCTGCGGAGAGATAGGGGTGAATCATGAGACTACAGGAATATAGTCTGGACTCCTAATTGATCAACATGCCTGTGCATACAAGCTTCTCCAACTGGACTATGGGAACCTTGGGTTGTTCAAAATTTGGACATAGATACTTGCAAAATGCACCAATTACCTAATTGTATGACAAACTGAGTAACATCAATGTTATCTGCAAACAACTGTGTTATTATATTGTAGAATCCCTTAAAAATAAACAAATAATAATAAAAAAGAATGTATTGGAATATAACTTGTACAAGTAAGTAACTGATTATTAATTTATTTTCATTGGAAAACGTAAATAGCTAAGTCAAGGTAAAGTAGATAGTAAAATCAGTAAAGAAACATAAGTTAGAATTGCTGACTCCTTGTAAAAGAAGCAGAACATCAGGGATGGAGAAGAGAAGACAGAAGAACCCTTGGCATGTGCTGGGCTTCAAGAATAGTGAATGCCATGTTCAATGAGAGACTCTCAAAATTAAGGTGGAGGGGCAGAGGAAGATCTGTGATGTCATCCTCTGGTGCCTTTTCATGTTTGTGCACTCAGACAGGTGCACACACAGCATCATGTACACACACATTCACATCGCATACACACGTGCACAAAGACAGAGACAGACACACAGACAGGCACACACACGCACGCACGCACACTCCCAGCATGATAGTGCTTACCTATAATCCTAGTGCTTCCTGTACAAGACTCAGGCAGATCCATGGGGCTTGCTGGATAGTCACCCAGTGCTAATTAGTGAGTTCTGGTGCAATTAAGGCTCCTGTATCAAAAACACAGGTGCATAGGGGTTGAGGATTAATGTAAGATTTTACTCTGCCCTACAAATACAGGTGTACATGAAAAATCCTGCATTTGAACACTTGGTAAGTCACACATACATGAACACACATGCACCCAGGCATGCACATACACACAACTTAAAATTAAAGTTAAAAATTGCTTCTGTTATCTGGATAGTGGCATCATAAGTTAGCACTGGTTCCTGCTGACCTCTGATCTCCAGTCCAGCAGTGAATACACCAGGCCACTTCCTTTCAGCACCCAGCAGGCATCAAGTGCCACATGTCTTGGAGCCATTGCCCAACACAGGACACACTTACTTCCCCACCCCTCTCAGCCAGCAAATCCAACTTTCAGATCTTATCCCAAGTCAAGATCCAACTTTTCCTTCACTTGCCCTAGTGCCCAGGCTACTCACTCTAACAGAATATTTATAACAACCTAGCAACTTTCCCTTACCATGCAGGCTCTCACAAGTCCCACAAACTGCATAGAGCAGAGACCACACTCAGATCCTGTTTGTCCTACTCCTTTCAGACTTCCAACAGGGGTTGGCTAGTCAGGGTCTGTGATATAGCTGCAGACTCAGTCTCACAGGACCTGAGATGGGCTAGGAATTCAGCCATCAAAGTCTAGACTTATAACAGGGTAGATAGATCACTAGGTAAAATATTTTAAACACAAGCAGAGGACCTGAGATCAGGTCCCTAAGAACCACATGAAAACAGCTTGCCAGTACATGCCTATAATCCCAGATCTGAGGAAATGGAATAGATGTCTGGGGCTCCCTGTGAGAGAGTCTAATGTAACCATCAAGTACCAGCTTTCAACAAGAGAATGTCTCAAAAAATTTAGACACCACCAGGTCTGGTTGTACCTGCCTTGAAGCCCACTACTTGGGAGACGGAGACAACTGGACTTCTGTGACAAAGAGTCCAGCCTGGTCTACATAGCATGTTCTAGCCCAGCTGGGGTAGAACATGCTATGTATGTTCTAGAGACCTGGTCTCTGAAAATAGTTGAAGCACTGAATTACTAAACACAATATCCACTGTTGAATTTGTCCTCTACACAACGGAGTATACATCACACACACACACACACACACACACACACACACACACACTTTCTTCATTGGAAAATGTGTATGATAGCCGAGATGTCAGGCCAAAGGCTGTTATGTCCCTTGTTACGTCCCTTGGATGGCAAAAATGCTTACGGAACTCACAGAGAGGATGCAGAATGGACCTCTGGGTCACACCACCTCACCCTCCTCATAAACCGCCTCTGGACACACCAGGTCTGAAGAAGTGTTGGGGTCACTGCATGAGGGGTAGAAGGGGCACAGAGGTCACTCCACACCCTCCAGAGCATAGAACTCTCCCTAAGAAGCCTCCAAACACCAGGAAGCAGACCTGCTTCTATGAGACAGTCACGGGGCAAGGCTCATGTTCTCTTACAGCAAAACAACGGACCAGACTGTTGGGAAGCTCTATGCTGGAAGGCTGTGTCCTGTGTTCCACACCATCGTCACACATGAAACAGGACCATTTATTTTATGGATACAATAAGGCACCTGGACTGACAAGGACATGCTTTGGTTGAAATGTGACCCCAACATACAGGTACTGGAAACAAAATAAATCACACGCCCGAATGTGGATGATTTCACAAGGGTGGACTTTGGGAGAGAATGGGGATTAGACAAAGAGTGAGTCTCAAGATGGCATAGGTAGCTTTATAAGAAGAGAACCAGGGACTTGATCTGCCACACATGCTGTTTCTCATGGGGTGAGATTCTCTGCAGCAGAAAAGGACCATCAGGTACCAATGCCATGTTTTTATAGTCCATCCTCCAGAGGACCAGCCAACAGATCAGTGTTCTTTAAAAACTGATATTGTGGATCAGGGATTTCCCAAGACCACCTGAAGCACAGGAGGAGCTGGGTGCTTCAGCCAGGTGGATCGTTTGGTTTGATTTAATTGTCTTTAGCTCGATTGGCTTGTATGGCTGTAGGGGTGGAATTGTCCTCCCAGCTGGTATAAAAGGTGGGTCTGTGTGAGTCTTGAGATCGGGGATTTCCCAAGACCACCTGAATCATGGGTACCAGGGTGCAGGCTAAACAGCAACCCCCCACAACTGAGATTGCTGAAGGAGTGTCCAAGTGGATTCTTGGAGAACCTTCAGAACAGAAAGGGAAGAGTGAGTGTCCTAGTTTGTCTTCCATTGCTGTGACAAAACACTCTGACCAACACCGACTTGGGGAGGAAAGGGTTTATTCGGCTTACATCTCCTGGATCACAGTTCATCACCAAGGGAGCCCAAGACAGGAACTCAGGGCAAGAACCTGGAGGCAGGAGCTGAAGCACAGGCCATTGAGGAATGCTGTTCACTGGCTTGCTTTTCTGGCTCATGCCCAGCCTGCCTTCTTATACCGCACACAACCACCTGCCCAGGGTGGCACTACTCATTGTGAGCTGCCCCCTCACTGCTCGACCATCAAGACAATACTCCATAGATGTGGTCACAGGCCAATCCAATGGAGCCAATTCTCCAATTGAGGCTCCCTCAACCCAGGTGTGTCAAGTTGACACTAAAGCTATCCAGCACAATTGACCCCTTGTCAACTTGACACACAAAACACATCACTATTAAACCACCACCTTTCCAGTTCTTATCCCCAAAGTANGATATGATGTTAAATTACATCAACAATAAGACAGTAGAACCTTAAAAAGCCCCACAGTCCTTAAAATGTCCAAATAGCTTAAAAAGTTCAGTCTATTAAAAGTCTCTTAACGTGGGGCTGCTGTAAAATCCAAAACAAGTACTGTCTATTTCAAAGGGAAGAATCAGCCTCTCAAACAAAACCTAAGTCCAGCAGTAGCTCAAGGCTGGACACCTGGGATTCACTCACGATCTTCTGGCTCCAAAGGGTTTCCACAGCTCCCCTCTCTGACTCTGCCATTTGTGGCACACACACAGCTCATCTCGCAGACCCAGGTTGACTCCATTCCACACCTGCCGCTGCTCTTGGTAGTCGTCCTGTGGTCCTGGCATCTCCAAAAAGCTGGGGTCGCCACCGAAACTGAGGCAGCACCTTCACCAATGGTCTCTTCTGACTCTCTCCTGGTGCAAAGCCTCAGCTTCTCTCCATGACCCCTGCAATCCTGGGGTCTCCACTGCAACTGAGGTGCACTTCCACCAATGGTCTTTCCTGACCTCTCACAGTGCCAAGCCTCGGCTGCTCTCTGTGACCCCCTCAAATTTCAACACCAAACCATATAGGAGACTCTTACAGTTACCAAGTTCTGCTTCTGGCTTGACATGGAGGCTCGGGCCCCTTCTGAACAAGCTTCTGTGTGCTGACCCTGAAAAATTCTTCCAGAAGATTTCACCACAGTATGCTGGTCTCTTGTTACTTACAGCTGATTTTTCAGCCCCAGGCTAACCAGCATCAATTGTCCCGTACAACAAAGATTTCACTTCAGTTCTGGTCTCTTGTTACTTACAGCTGATTCTTTGGCCCCAGCTGACCAGAAACCCACAGATTACACAGTCCTGATGATTCTCTGTCCCCTTTGAAACTAGAAACTTCACAAGCCAGGCCTCCATCTTCTACAAATCCTTCAGCAAAACTGGTCCAAGCTCCACAGCAATGATCTTTTAGGCATTCAATGATCTTCCAGCCCAAAGTTCCAAATGCCTCCACAATCCTTCCCCAGAACACCAAGGTCAGGTCTGTCACAGCAATACCCCACTCTTCTATGTACCAATTTCTGCCTAGTTTGTCTTCCATTGCTGTGACAAAACACTCTGACCAACACGACTTGGGAGGAAAAGGGTTTATTCATCTTACATCTCCTGAGTCACAGTTCATCACCAAGGGAGCCCAGACAGGAACTCAGGGCAGGAACCTGGAGCAGGAGCTGGAGCACAGCCATTGAGGAATGCTTGTTCACTGGCTTGCTTTTCTGGCTCCATGCCCAGCCTGCCTTCTTTTTTTAAATTTTTTTTATTAATTTTATTTATTTCTGTATGTGTATGAATGTACTGTCTGCATGCAAGTTTGTGCACCCGCGTCGTGCAATGCCGCGGAGGTCAGAAGAGGGTGTTGGATTCCCCTGGAACTGGAGTTCTCCTGGAATTGGAGTCCCAGACGGCTCTCAGCCGCCATGTGGGTGCTGGGGATTGAACCCGAGTCCTCTGCAAGAGCGGTCCATGCTCTTAACCACTAGGCCATCTCTCCAACCCACAGCCTGCCTTCTTATACAGTACACAACCACCTTCCCAGGGTGGCACTACTCATTGTGGGCTGCCCCCCCAACCATCAAGACAATACTCCACAGATGTGGCCACAGGCCAATCCAATGGAGCCAATTCCTCAATTGAGGCTCCCTCAATCCAGGTGTGTCAAGTTGACACTAAAGCTATCCAGCACAGTGAGTTAGACTTCCAATAGAAAGCCTAAAGCTTAGACAAGTCAACACTCCATAAACAAAGAGAAAAGGAGAAAAACAAAGCAAGGATGGTATCTGGAGGAGGCAAGCAAAGCAAGCCTTCAACACAGTGAAGAGGCAGTTGGGACTCACATTGGAATACAGGCAGAAAGAGAAAACATATGCAGGGATACGAAGAAGAGACAACATGGGAAAGGTGCAGAATAATTCCCACCAAGCTTACCAACCTGTGGGAGTTTCCTACAGTGGATCCCCTGGGATGGCCCAGGACACAGTATTAGAATGGACAATTGTGAACATACTAAGAATACAGATTATAAGGAGCAAATCAAAGAATTAAGAAAAAGAGAATGAGCTGGGCGGGTGGCGCAATGCCTTTAATTCTAGCAGCTTGGGAGGCAGAGGCAGGCGGATCTTTGGTGAGTTTCAAGGCCAGCCTGGTCTAGCAGGAGTTCCGGACAGCTGGGTTACAGGGAGAACCCTGTCTTAAAAAAGCCAAAAAAAAAAAAAAAAAAAAAAGGAGAGATGAAGGACCTAGAGAGAGAGAATGACAACTCCAGAAGGAAGTGGAAAACACTGAAAAGATTCCATGTTGAAAAAGATAAGTAAACCAACCAGCGAAGCAAAAGAGCTACAGAAGAGATTGAGAAGCTCCAAGGGAAGTGGAAATACTAAGAAATCGAAGACGATGAAAAAGGAAATTCAAACACTCCATCCAATCAAAGGAAAGGAATAAAAAGCCTCAGAAGAGAATGGAGGAAGCAGAACAAAGAATATCAGACCTGGAAGATAAACCAGAACAACTAAAAACTCAGGTAAAGATTATGAAAAATCCAAAAATCACAAAAGTGGAAACAACCAGGAATCTGTAGACACTATGAAAAGATCAAACCTCCACATATAGAATAGAGGAAGGAAAAAAAAAAAAAAAAAAAAATAAAAAAAAGGAAAATTTCCCCAACTAAAAAAAAGACAAACTATACAAGAAGCACATAGAACTCCAAACAGACAAGATCAAAAGAAACTCTCCAGCGCATATCAAGTAAAATGTTAGATGCCCAAAACAAGACAAAATTCTGAAAGCCACAGAGAAAAACAAGTATCCTATAAGGGGAAACCTATCAGAATTACAACTGACTTCTCAGTGCAAACAATGAAGGCAAGAAAAATGTGGAGCAAAGCATTCCCAGTGTTAAAGGACTATAGATGCCAACCCAGGTTACTATACCCAGCAACAATGTCAATTGTAGTTGAAGGAGAGAGAAAAACCTTCCATGACATAAACAAGATGAAAGAATACATGTCAGGAAAACCAACCCTTCAGAGAATACTTGAAGCAATTCAAAGGACAGAAGAAAGGAGCAACCATCCCCAGGCACCTAGAAAGAGAAATAATAAAGCATAACTGCAGAAGTAAGAACTAACCAAAACACAAATGGATAATAAGGTGAAAGAGAAGCACCCCAAACCTATCAGTCATAACCTTAAAATATTAATGGACTAACTCACCATCAAAAGACATAGACTGGGAGACTGGATTAGGAAACAGAACCCACGATATGCTGTCTACAAGAACGCATCTTAATTCAAGGAGCAGGCACCAGCTTAAAGTGAAAGAATGGAAAAAAATATTCCAAGCAAATGGTACCAAAAAGAATGCAGGTGTCTATTTAATATCAGACAAAATAGAATTCAAAGTAAAAGAAATCAGAAGAGACAAAGAAGGCCGTTACATTTTATCAAAGGAACAATTCACCAAGAAGATTTCACAATTATGAATATATATGACCAAACTCTGGTGCACCAAACTTTTAAAGACAACTCTTCAGGACATTAGGCACAGATTAACCCAGTACAACTCATAGTAGGGGACTTCATACCCCACTGAGCCTTTGGACAGGTCAACGGACAAAGAATAAACAGAGAGAATCTGAACTGATGATATGATACATCAAATGGATCTCAAAGACATCTACCAAATAGTCCATCCTAATACCAGAGAATACATTTCTATCTCAGCACCCCATGGAACAATTCTCCAAAATCGACCACATACTGGAGACAGAAGAACCTCCACAAATACAAAAAGATGTGAAAAATTTCATGATTCCATCAGACCACAAAGCAATAAAGCTCACTATCAAACCAGGATAAGCCTACTATCTACAAGAACCATGGGAGATTAAACAACACACTCCTGAATAATGAATGGATCAAGGAAGAGATAAAAGAAAGAATAAAAGCTTCCTGGAACTGAATGAATCAATAATACAACAAAACAAAACCTATGGGATACTTTAAAAGCAGTCCTAAGAGGAATTTTATAGCCTGGGTGGCTACATTAGAAAAACAGAAAGAGCACAAGTGAACGATCTAACACTGCAGCTAAAAGCACTTGAGAGGCAACAACAGATGAACCTGAAATGCAACAGACAGGAAGAAATAACAAAAATCAGAGCAGAAATAAATGAAATAGAAACAAAGAAAACAATACAAACAATCAATGAATCCAAAAGTTTGTTCTTTGAAAGAATAAACAAGATAGACAGACCTCTAGCCCAGTTAACCAAAGAAAGAAGGAACACTCCCAAATCAATGCAATCCATGAAAAGGAAATATCACAATAGACTATGAAAAGATCCAGAAAATTTACAGAATATTTCAAAAACCTATACTCTACCAAGTTTGATAACCTAGAAAAAAAATGGATGAATATCTTGAAATCCTGGGAATCACCAAGACTCAACCAGAAGAAGAGATCAACAGCTTAAAACAGCCCACAATATTATGAAGAATTGAAGATTAATAAGAAAACTCCCAACTAAAAAAAGCCCAGGCCGAAAGGTTTCATCAGCAGAATTCTATAAACATTTTCAAAAAGGACTTACAACCATTATTATTCAAATTTTTTAGAAGGATAAAGAGGAATTCCCCAAATTCCTTCTATGAAGCCAGCATCACTTCTATTACCAAACCCAGGCAAAGATACAACCAAAAAGGAGAACTATGACCCATCTCTCTAATGAACACAGATGCCAAATTCTAAACAGGATACTGGCAAATCGCATACGAGCACCCACATCAAGAAGTCATCATCATGACCAAGTTGGATTCATACCAGAGGTGCAGGGATGGTCAACATATGAAAAATCAATAAATAATCGAGCATATAATGGGCTGAAAGACAAAATCCACACCAATCATAATTGATGTGGAGAAAGCCTTGACAAAATCCAGCATCCTTCAAGCTTAAGAGTCCTAGAGGGATTGGATTGGAGGGATCATTTCTCAATGTAATCAAAGCCATATACAGGAAACCCCACACGCACAATATCATCCTAAATGGGGAAAATGACAGAAAGCATTCCTTTAAAGGTAGGAACACAAGGCTGCCCCTGTCACCACTCCCTCTTCAATATAGTTGCTTGAAACACTTGCTAGGGCAATAAGCAAGAAAAGGTGACAATTGTTAGCTGCCATGTGGATGCTGGGAACTGAACTGGGTCCTTTGCAAGCACATCAAGGTCTCATAACACTTGACATGTCTCCCAGTCCCTTGGCTGGTGTCTTGGATGGCTCCCTCCCCACACAGGCTGGGTCATCAGCTTGGTGCCGTGTTGGCAGGTGTATGGGCCTAATGGGAGGATGTCAGCCATTCTGAGCACACCCTGGAAGCGATGGTGTGACCCTGGCCCAGTCCTGCCTGTCTCTGTTCTGGGGAGATCAGGCCTCCAGCCCACACGACTGCAGCCATAATGCATAGTTCCACACAGGCTGAAAACAGCAGAGCCAAGCAGGGGAGCACAGTGGACTGCAGTCAGACACCAGGAGCCAGAATAAACTTTCCTTTCTTTAATTAATTTTTTTGTGTGATGAGTGTATTCTGCAGTAGGTGGTGTACCCGTGTCTGTGCATGCCGTGGAGCTCAGAAGAGGGTGTCAGATTCCCTGGAACTGGAGTAAAGACGGTTTTCAGCCACCCATGTGGGTGCTGGGGATTTGACCCGGGTCTCTGCAAGAGCAGTTGGCATCTTTACCGCTAGCCATCTGCCAGCCCTCCAATCCTTTCCAATATAGTGCTTGAAATTCTTGCTAGAGCAATAAGACGAAAGAAGAAATTTAAAGGAGTACTAATTGGAAAGAGGAGGTCTCTTTTTGCAGATATGATGATAGTTTACCTAAGGGATGCCAAAAACTCCACAGAAACTCCTAGGAATGATGAACAGTTTCAGCAAAGTGGCAGGTTACAAATTAATCTAGAAAAATGAGTAGTCTGTTTTTATGCCAACAACAAGCAATTGAGAGAAGGAATAGAGGGAGACCTTCCATTCACAAATAGCCCCCAAAATAAAGTATCTTGGAACAACCTGATGAAGATGCATATATAATTGATGTGGAGTTCAACAGTACCCAGTTTTGCCTAGACACTGTCTACAGGAAACATGGTGTCTTAGGACTTAGTAAAATGTAAATGTGTGTATATTAAAAACATTGTTTACAGCTCTGATAAAAACGAGTAATGCACCTCTGAGTTAATGGAGATATAAATCGCTGTTTGTCCACATTTGTTTTAAAAAAATTTAGTAGCAATAACTTGGGATTGACACAATAAAATGTTCTCATAATTTTTTGTTGTACAGTATTCACCTTGTGCATTCTTCTTAGAATTTTAAGTTTAAAATTAAGTTTGCTTCCAAGTTAACATATAAGTCATCAAAACACATGGGTGAATTTTGATGAAATCTGTGCCTTGATCCACCCTATAGTTACATATAATAAAACTGTCTTCTGGAGATTCATGGGTTAAAAAAAAAAAACATAAAACAGAAAATCAAAAACCTTGCAATTCAAATCCTAAAACATAAACTACAGGAAAGATTTGTGGGTCCCAACAAGACAAAATATCACCAACTCACATGCTGAAAAAGAAAAGATACAGTCTTTTGCATGTGGTAGGATTGTTACCAGAAAGTGCCAACTGAAAGGTTGACCTATGAACATCGAAAGGAAGAAAAGCCTCAGATTGCTATAAATATCGAACCCTCTGTGGATCCTACTTGTACAACACTATTTAATAATGAGTCCTAATGAAACTTACTCTCTAGGTGCTGCAAGGTTTTGATATGAAGACTTTCTTGCCTCCCGCCCAATAGAAAAAGGAGATAATGATGATGATGATGTAAATTGTAAATTTGTAATTGGAGACACTGTAAATTGGAGACACTATTATTAAAGAGTAATCTCTTATAAAACAGTAAAACTGCCTTCTTTAATTGACTCATAGAATGAAGAACTTGTGAAAGGATTTTTCTCTGTTCAAGACCAACAATATAATACTAAGTCCTTAAGCTATGCACTTAAGCAAATATTTAATAAGGAGCTCTGAACCGATCAGCAATGGATATTCTACCAAGGAGATGTTGGCCAGGGAGATCCAAGGCCCACAAAAAGGTAAAGGCTCTTGCATTAAACTGGGATATGCAAAGAAGAGAGGCGATAAGGCCTGTTGCGAAGACCTGTATGTTAACATGGAAAGAGTGTATTTGAGACCACAGCTGCAGTGTGGTCCTCTGAGAACCGAGAGTGTTACCAAAGCCAGCTAAAACCAATAAGCAAATATGGTCTCCCTTGAGTCAAGCAAGATCCTCTGCAGCACCAGCTACACCCCGCCTGCCTGGAAATACTGTGCCAGGCAGAGGCTGCCATATTGCCTGTATATTCCAAACCTAATTGGTATTGGCTCTCTCCTGGAGGAATAAACCCATGGCTGATGCCCCACAAGCTTACATCCTCTACAGGTTAGGAGATGTTATAAGCCACAGTAAGACCCTGTCATATTTAACAGGAAAAATGTAATTCATGGATTAACATATCATCCAAACATATGTGTCCTATACCAAAGTAACCAACCATAACTATTTAGTGCTCTTTAAATCAAATATATATCTAATTGCTTGGGTTCATTAGTAGGATCGAAAGTTATTCCTGGACAAACAGTCAACCCATGAAAGGAAACAGCAGAATTGACAGAGTCCAAGAACAGCTCCAAGAGAGTGGACTGTTTTGCTTCTCATCCACCTTTGCCCTTTCCTAAGCCTAGGAACAATCTCGAAGAGAGGGCATGATAGAATATAAGGGCTGCTGATTGGGTGAAGGTGTGAAACTACAGCAATGTAGTTCTGGACACTCATTTGTTCAACTTGAGTTGAACATACATCCCCTCACCCCCTGCTGGAGGTGAGGGCTGTGGGGGTGTTGGGCGCACAACAGCCTGCAAATTGGTTTCATATGAAGGATGCTTGTACTCATTGGATCATCACTTATAGCTAAAAATGGAAAACAAAACTGAGAGAAAGATGCATGACAGTTATGGCAAAATGCATGACTTGGGATGGGGTGGGGGTAGGGGGAAGGAGAAGGGAAAATGCCTGAATCTGAATTGGAAAATGATGTATTGAAATACACAAGGCAGCCAATAAAAAAATAAATTAAAAAAAAAGATGCCTAAAGATCTCTACAATGAGAAATTTAAATCTCTTGAAGGAGATTGAAAAAGATTCACCAGACTGTGGTAGTGGAGTCGCCAGCAAATTGTACGAGGCGTATAGACGTGAGATTAGTAAGAGCGGATGTGGGAGAAAGGGGACTCCTATTTCACCATGCCTGGCATAACTGTACATCGGCTATCTATAGGTACTTGGACGTTCGCTTTGAAAATTTGGTTAAAGTATCGATACCTCGTTCGCAAAAATGTCGACTGAACTATCAATTAATGAATACAATTGGAATTACTTTGTTATTTTGTGAACTGATCACAAAGATAAAGAACACAATGTTATCTGCAACAACTGTGTCTATTATCTGTAGAATCCCTTAAAAAATAAAAAAAAAATAAATTAAAAAAGAAAAAAGAAAAAGATACCAGAAGATGGAAGGAAATCATCGCCTATGGATTAGAAGAATTAATATAGCAAAATGGCCATCCTACCCAAATAAGTAATATATAGATTCAATGCAATGCATTATTAAAATCCTCCATGACCTTTTCTTTCACAGACTTCAGAAAAAAAGTCCTAAAATTGCTATGGAAAACCAAGGACCCCGGATAGCCAAAGCAACACTTGAGCAAAAGAAAGCAATATAGAAGGGATTACTGTACAAGATTTCAAACTATATTACAGGGCTATAGTCATAAAACACGCATAATACTGGCACTACAACCGAACCACAGACCAATGGACAAAACTGAAGACCCAAACTTGAATGTCCGCAATTTCAGCCTCTCTTCATATTGACAAGGGGCCAGGAAGACTGCTGGAGGAGACAGTGTCTTACGCAAATAGATGCTGGCAAAACTGGATCAGATGTAAGAAGAATAAATCTATACACCCTACCTTTCATCTTGTGTAATAAATCAACTCCAAATGGACTGAAATGACAGAAAATGTTACCAGTAACCTCATAAGATTTAGGTGTACGGAAAGACTTTCTAAATCAGACAGCAGTTGCACAGGAAAAAAGATCAACAACAATCAACACATGGACCTCATTAAACTTAAAAGTTCTGTATAGTGAAAGAACAATCAAGAAGTGATATAAAAAAAACCCACAGAGTGGGAGGAAATCTTTACCAGTGACACACCTGACAGAAGTTAACATCCAGATTATATAAATATACTCAAAAAAACCAAAGAATCAAGAAAACAAATGACCACTCAATAAAGATGGAGTAAGAGTGAACATAAGACTTCAAAAAGGAAATAAGATGCTGAGAAACACTCAAGAAAGTGTTCAATATCACTACATAATTAAGGAAATTCATAAATGAAAACCACTGTTAAGATTTCATCTTACCTGGTAAGGACTGGCTAGATCAAGGAAAACAAATGATAACCAAATTCTGGAGAGGTTGTAGGGAAAGGAGACACTCATCCATGCTAGTGGGATACAAACTGTGGCAATCCTATAGAAAGCAGTGTAGGGGAACCTTAAAAGACTCGAATGACTACTACCTGACCCATCAACCACACCTGGGTATATACCATCAAACTATCTTCCGCAGAGATACATGACAACCATGTTTATTGGATACTTTTCACAATAGCAAAGAGTAGAAGCAACCCCAAGTGTCCCTCAACTGATGAGTGATAATGAAAAAGTGGTACACTCTACACAATGGAGTTCTAGGCAGTGGTAAAGAAAAGGACAACATCATGAAATTTTCATAAATGGATGGAACTAGAGCCGTATGCTAAGTAAAAGTAACACCAGTCCTCAGAAAAACAAACAATGTACGGTGCCCTCATTTGTGGATCCATGGTCACTCAACCACATCCTTATCTGTTAAGTTCAAGTGGAGTATTTTTTTTATTGATGCTTTGTGTATTTCATACATCATTTTGCCAATTCAGGTTCCAGGCATATTTTCCTTTCCATTCCCCCCACCACCCACCACCCCTCCCAGATCATGCATTCTGCCATGAACATTGGTCCTGTGCATCTTTCAGGTTTTTTTCATTTCTTTTAGCAATTAACATGATAATTTATGAGTACAAGACTTCATTGTAAAACCTGTTTGCAGGCAAACTGTTGCCCAAACCACACAGCCCTGGGTCCCCACATCCATCAGGGGGTGGGGGGGGCTTTGTATGGTTCAATCAACGAGTTAGATCAATGATGTCAGACTTAGTGCTGTGTTTCACCTTCACCCAATCGGGCGCCCTTACATGTACCACAGCCCTCTTCCACGACTTGTTTCCTTGGCTTAGAAAGGGACGATGTGCGATGAGAAGCAAAACAGTAATCGTCCTACTTTCCTCTTGTGACGCCTCGTGTTGATGGACTCTGGTCGTAGCTCATATATATTTTCTCGAGCGCCTGTCACTATGCCTCCCTCGCTGTCCTTGTCTGCTATCTTCGAAGCTATAGCCGCGAACAGTAAGCTGAGAACGACAAGGCTGCATTTCATCATCTCACTTCTCTATCGTCATATTTTTTATCTTTAGATTTTGATTTATTATGTATGTGTATGAATCGTAGCATGCAAGTTGTGACCTGTCGATGCAGTATAGTATAAAGTCGTTGTCAGACATTGATGTTAATAGTTGCAAACAATAGGTACATGTGCATTTTTTAAGTGAGACCAATCTTTATAAGCTATGTTGGTAATGATAAGAACCATACCATCATACAAATTTGTACAACCTAAGTCCATAGAGTATATATTATGAAATATCATGCGAATATATATATTCTACGACTTAGGGCAGTCTCGCGCATAGTGCAATTGATTGCTGATACTGCTAATCTGACTGTAGCTTCTATCAATCTCAGCTCTTACATTCTACCACACCTCTCTTCCGCAATTTCGTTCTTCTTTTTTTGTGTTTTTTTAGCTCTTAAAAACCCAAGGGGTCTTTAAAAATACAAAGCCTAGGCTAGAGAAATAGCTCAATGGTAAAGAGCACTGTCTATTCTGGCAGAAGACCTGGGTTTGCATATAGGCACCCACATGGCAGCTAACAACCATCCCTAACTCCTGTTCCAGGATATCTGACATCCTCCTCTGTCCTCTGAAGACACTGAATGCCCTGGGTGCTCTTACATACAAGCAGGCAATACACTCATACAATGAAAAAAATCCTAAGGTTTCAACCAGGTGCAGTGGTACAAGCCTTTAATCTCTGTACTCTGGAGGCAGAAACAAGCAGACCTCCATGAGATCAAGGTGAGACTGCTTTGTATAATTAGTTCCAGGTTAGATGACATTCCAGGGAGATACAAAACAGAACACCAAACAAAACAAAATTAAAAAAAAATATCAGAAGCCTCTTTGGGTAGGTTCCTGCAATGAGCAAAACAAGTTACAGACTTTTTAAACTCCAAAGCAAAGAGACTATCCTTCTCCTCCTGCCAGGAAAGCAGACCATTATTGAATTAAATGTCTTATCTATTTAATATATTTATCTACTTATCATTCTTAGAAATTGTTCAATTTAAGAATTCTTTTTTGTTAATTTCTAATTTTGTTTTAAATTATCTATCAGGAAATTTTTTCTGAGTTAGAAATTTTCTTGCTTCTTTTGCCGTTGTTGTTGTTGTTTTTTCTGTTTTTCCCTTTTATGAAGACTTTGGATTTGAAACCAGAGTTCCATCATTCCAATTTTTACCAATTGTTGTTGGAAGAAATAATCTCACATATGTATGATGAGGGATTATGAGGTTCTTTCCTAATTGTTTCTGATGAGATGATCTAATTTATCTGTCTCTGACAGGGAAATTTTAAGAAGTATGCTGTCTCTAATCTGAGGAAGGCTTCATACTTATTATTTGGCTTACCTAGGGAAGTGTCTAAACTGCCAGTATGGTATAACTTTACTCATTGTTGTAGCTGAACCATTGGACATGTGCATACTTATCAGTCATCTGTAAAGTTTATACCTGCTATTTGAGAGGTAATATGTACAGAAGGTTTCAAGCTTATATAGTTCTCGATTTTATAGGCTTAGATACTCTATCATAAAATAGATTTTAGGGGCCATGGGGAAGACTAATCGGATGAAGGACTTTCCCCACAAGCCTGAAGACCAGTTGAAACAGAGTTAAGCTCCCCAGAATCCAGGCGACATCCAGATTGGTGTGTGGACTGTGTGCTGTCTCAGCACTTTGATGGCAGAGACAGGAAATCAATGGTACAAGCTTGCTAGCTATATTTGCCAGGATTGGCAAGCTTCAGGTTTAGTAAGGGATAATGCCTCAGTAAATAAAGGGGGGATGGTTCAAGGAATATACCAATGTGAACTTCAGGCCCCCACATTCATGAACACACATGCACACACTTGCACACATATGTACCATGCACATGAGAACAAGTGTGCACTCACACCCACAAGAGCCAAAATCAAACAGGAAGAAAGTAAAATTTTAAATATAAAGTGTAGAATAAAATGGAAATAGATTGATTTATTGACATATCATAAATATATATTAATTTGAATATTACAACTTAAGAAAGCATAAATTGTAAAATAAATTTAAACATATTGATTATCCAACAGAAATGAGTAACAAGAGAAAAAAAAAGTATGCTCAGTAACTTCTCTAAGTATTTTTCAGAAAATCTCCTTACCCCTGCTATTTTTCCCCTTCCAGTTACACTATAAGTGATAAACATGGAGCTTCAGTGTCTGGCAGCTTCTATCACAGATCATCCCTCACTCCAACTTGTCAAGGATGCCCTGCAAATAAAGCAATTTGCTGGCAATTTGGTACATGCATCTTTAACCTTGAATGAGTGGAAAGATTGTAATAAATCTGCTGATTTATTAAATGAAAATTATTCTATTTAACAATAAAAAGTTGTGACATAAAAAATAAGTGTATTTCAGATGCAATTTTACCACCTGAAGTGAAATATGCCTGAAAATAAATTTATATTATCTATCACACATAGGTGTGATGCTAGAAAGAAATTTGATTAATAAACTCCAAAGTTATATGAAATTTTACAAAAAGGGTAACATCAGAATAAATGTTGTACAATTTTATAGAATTATAAACTTGTATCAACATCACCACCTATACCTTAGATCATAGTGAACAAAATGAGGAATTTGATAAATATAAACACAGGTTTTTAAGTATTTATTATTCTATGTGGCTGTTGTGAAATATTACTAGCAGTATGACACACAGCAAGTCACTAGACCTCAGTAAAGTGAGATTTCATCAATAAGTAGGGATCATCTATTTGTTCATTTTTTATTGTTATGATAAAATTCTTTGGACAAGCTAACTTGGTAAAGAGGTTTATTTAGCTCAGAGATTTAAGGGCTAAAAGTGCAAGTAGTTATTAGTGCTTTGCAAGGACCCTGTGACAAACAGAGAGAGGCATGAAAGAATCACAGAAACAGAAAAACAGACTAAAACTCAGGGTCAGTTTCAGCCCTTAAAAATAACTATATCAGAGGACTCATGGAATGTGATATCTAATCTTGGTTGTCATCTTGACACTCCTGGAAGAAGGAATCACAACTAAAGGATTTCCTCCAGTATATTTCCTGTTGGCATGTCTATAAATTGATTTAGAAGGTCCCAGCCCATGGTGGGCAGTGCCATCCTTACACTTGTGAACGTGGGCTGTGTAGGAAAAGTAGCTGAGGGCCTGAAGAGATGACTTAGCACTTAAGAACAGTGGCTTCCCTTGGAGAGGACCAGGCTTTGTTCCTAGCAACCACATGGTGACTCTCAACTGTAGTTAACTCTACTTCCAGGAGATCTGATGCCCTCTCTGACCTCAAGGAACATTGCATGACATGGATGCCTTTTATATATGTATGCAGTACAGTCATATACATAAAAATAAATGAACTTTATTTTTGTCTTTTCGAGACAGGGTCTCCCTGTAGCCCCAGCTGTCCTGGAACTCGCTCTGTAGACCAGGCTGGCCTTGAACTCACAAAGATCCACCCGCCTCTGCCTCTGCCTCCCAAGTGCTAGAATTAAAGGCATGTGCCACCACTATTTTTAAACGGGTAGCTGAACAGGAGCCTGGGAGCAACCTCTAAGTAGCAAATCTCCATGGTTTCTTCTTCAGCTCCAGGCTCCATTTTCCTGCCTTGAATTTTTGCCTGGCCCTCAAAGATGGAATATAATTTGTAAGATGAAATAAACCTTTGCCTCCCTGAGTTCTTTTTATTCATGTGTATCAAAGTGATAGAAAGCAAACTACAATACTGGAGTAGAACAGAATTCCCTTCTGTGTGCAGTTCATTGAATTACCAGAGGACCTCCAATTCAGCCCCAGACTACTGATCAAGCTTGCAAACACAATCACATCTTCTTATTTATTAAGGTTATTTAAAACTCTTACAGAACTTTTGATTTTTATTTCTTTGACTTTGTCTACTAGAAAATACTAAAGTTACCAACAATCTATTGTTTAAAAATACTTAATTATAAACCTGAATATACATAAGAATAATATGTCTTAAAGAACATGTGGCAATGAGCAATTTACTTCTTCAAAGATCCTCTGGGAGATTAAGAGTAGTGTAATCCCTTGTGTGGTATCTGTTCTCCAATGTTAAAATTACAGGAAAATTTCTCTGGAAGTAACAGATAATATATAAAGACAATTTTTTAAAACATACAAACTTCTTGATTTCTTCATTCTAATGCCTGATTTTGAATGCTGTCATTTTTTTTTCATTGGAGCCAGTCAGAAACCATAATGTCAAACTGAGAAGCTGTGAGTTTTAAATGTGATCAATTGCATGCTTTAGCTCAACCATTTTTATTTAATAGAAACCACATATACCAAAGCATGTAACTTAGCATGCTACTTCTTCCATTTGAAAACATGTTGACCATACAATATTAACAACCCTGAGGGGTTTATTATTGTTTTTCTAAAGACATTGATTGATGAGGGAATCTCATAGAATGTATTTTGAACATATACAGACCCCCTCCTCTCCACTCCCTTCTTCCTAGCCCCTCCCTCACCTCATGTCCTCTATTGACTTATTTAGGTGTCTGTCAAGTCCAATCTGTATTTTTTAAATGATATAAGTTCTGCATTATGCTTTAGAACATGTTTATAGTTTGTGTGTGTGTGTGTGTGTGTGTGTGTGGTGTGGTTGTGTCGTGTGTGTGGGTAAGATTAGTCCCTTTTACGTTATAGGTTTCTGTCTTTCTCCAATTTTGGATGAACTGACAGTATTCAAAACTTACAGATGTGAAAGAAGCAAGGCATGGATAGAGTGGTTCAGGATGAAACAGGAGCCTCTTGCAGAAGGATGAGATGTTATTGTTTGATCTTTCACATTCCTTCTTTGCTGTTATTTGTCCTTCACTTGTTTTGTGGTTTTGCTATTTTTCAGAATTATTTTAAATTACTGGCCTGAAGCAATCCTCCTGTTTCAGTTCCCGCAGCAGGTGGGACTATGGACATGTACTAGTCTCTATTTCTCACATTTGTACTTGTATATTTGATGCTGATTTTTAAGAAGATGCAAGCCGGATGTGGTGGTAGCAACCTTTAATCACTAGCAATTGGGAGGCAGAGGCAGGCGGATCTTTGCGGTTCAAGGCCAGCCGTGTCTACAGAGTGAATGTCCCAGGACAGCTGGGGCTCCAGAGAGAACCCTGTCTTGAAAAGACAAAAAAAAAAAAAAAAAAAAAAAAGAAAAGGGTAGTATATCAACTACACAAAATTGTGTTAAGAAAAAGAAAATTTTCGAGGCATGGTGGTGCAAGCCTGTAAGTCAAACCCCGGAGGGGCAGAGGCAGTGGATGACGGTGTGAGTTCAAGAAGAGACTGCTCTATACAGCAAGTTTCAGGACATCTGGGTCTACAGCAGGACCTGGTGTGAAAAGGACCTAAAAAGGGAAAAAAAAAAAAAGAAATCGATGTTATCTATTACATAATTTTATTCTTCTATATATCATATCAATGTGAAGACCTAGTTTATATATAATCAGATACTAATTTATACAATTTGATATTTATAAATGGGTAACTAATGTGATAATGTTAAGAACTAAATTATTTGGAAGTGATAGGCCTTGTGGGAAAGGCCCAAGAGATGCCGTCACCCAGAAGCCGTCTTGTCCCTTTTCACTAATGACAACCCAGAGAAAGGCTACCATCTATGAATCAGGAAAGAAATCCACTCAGGATACAGAATGTGCTACTGTTTTATCCTCAGCTTTCTACCTTTAAGAACTGTAGGAAATAAATTTTTACCTATAAGCCATACAATTGAGGCCACTGTTAAAGCAGCCTGAAAATACTGACAGTAACTATATTTGGGGAAAATTATTTCTGTTGTATTGTCCTTACAGTTATTGATATAAACATTACCTATGAAGTTTTTCATATATTCCTCTCAAAAGGGAATAAAGCAATATTAAAACTACCAGAAAAATCAGTAAACATCTGTTTTCAATTGATCATATAATCACACTCACAGTATAACATTTACTGTGTCAGAGAAGGTTCTTGTTCTTCCTGTGTTACAGAGAAGATTCTAGAGACAATTAGACAAATGGAGTAGAAACTGGAAGAGCTGTATTTGTGCGTGTGTGTGTTGTTATTTTAATTTATTATTTTTTAATTTTATTATTGTATGTGTAATGAAATGTACTGTCTGGCATGCAAGTTCTGTGCACGTCGTGGGGGAGGTCGATGCAATGCCGCGGAGAGTCAGAAGAGGGTGTCGGATTCCCAACCTGCAGTAGTTCCTGTGAATTGGAGTTTTCAGTCAACGTTTCTCACCATGTGGGTGCTGGGAGTCGAACCAGGTCTCTGCAAAGGCGTCAGCCTCTTAACCTCTTAGAGCCACCTCTCCAGCTCAGTGTTGTTCATTTTAATTATCAACTTAACACAATGTATAGTCATTTGGGGAGTTGTAACCTGAACTGAGGAATTTCTCAGATCAAACAAGATTTGCCTGTGGCCATTATCATGACAGTTTATTCTAATTAATAATTGAAGTGGGAGGGTCCAGCTCAATATGGGTGGCAGTATCCCTAGGCAAATAAGCCTAAGGTATATAGGAAAACAAAATAGAGGGTGAGACAGTTACCAGTAGTTCTCTATGGTCTCGGCTACAGTTCCTGCATGTTTCTGCCTTGACTTCCTGCAATGATGGCCTGAGGTCTGGAAACTGTAAGATTTAATAAATAAGTACTTTCCCTGTACAAGTTGCCTATGTACATAGTGTTTCATCAAAATTACAGTAAAGCAAACTAGGTCAAGAGATAAGAATGACCTTTATTGTTAGTAGAAAATGGGGAACCCCATTATGAGCTAATATATGCATATACATGTTAGGGATAGGCCTAGAGAGAACACTCTTGGATGAGAGAAGAGCAGACAGGTCCAAGGTCAAAGAAAAATCAGTCTCTTTTGTTCCAAGACAAGAAAACCTAGGCCAACAGGATATTTATTAGGTCATGGAGGGCTGTGTCAGTTACATACAATTCATCAACAGGATTTGAACGGAAAAACGTCACTGTCATTTTTTCCATTCTATATAACTTATTAGCAGGCGTGGTGGCGCACGTCTTTAATCCTAACACTCAGGCATTCAAGGCCAGCCTGGTGTAAAGAGGGAGCTCCAGGCCAGCTGGGGTTACAGGGGAGCAACCCCTGCTACAGAAAGCAACAAAAAAAACTTATTATAAATTGCATAGGACACATATGTTTTTGGCAAGTAATGGAAAAAGAAATAAGGAAGGGTAAGGGAAAGGAGGAAAGGAAGGGTAGAGGAAGGATGCGGGCAGGAGACGTAAGAAAGGAAAGTAAACATATAGTTCATCCAATATATTATTAAGAGACTGTGACTTGAACTAAGGTGTAAACACAGAGATGGAGGAAGGTGGATGCACTGGGGTTATAAATCTAGGAAAAAGTCAACTAGATGTGATAAATCAGAAGGAAAAAAAAGGAAATGCTAGTAAACAGAAAGTAACTGAAATCAGCCTATTTTCTCCCCAGAAGAGGAAGAATATCCTCTCTCCCTCTCCCTCTCTCTTTCTCAGAATTTTAGATACTGTTTTTTTTTTTGTTAAGTTCTAACACCGAATAAACAAAAGCTGCCTAAATCTAAACAAACATCCAGTATTGTGCTTTCAGTTCCTCCCATGATTCTTCATACACATACTTACTGAAATGAAAACAATGAAATCAACATGTATAATTTTTAAAAACCATCTAGTGCCTTGAGACAGCAGTGAGAAAATCAGTGTTCCACTGTGTAGTGTGAAGCAGCACTGGATGCTACATAAATCCTTCCCAGATGAAAGAGTGAATGTTGAGGACATCGCGATCATAACTTAACCCTATACGAGGAGACAAAGAGTTTCCCTTGCTCCCCTCTCAGCTCCACTTCGACAGTTTAAAATGCCATCAATGGGGACTGGAGAAGATGCATAGCTGTTAGAGCATGATCGCTCTTGCAGAGGGACCTGGGTTCGATCCCCAGCACCCACATGCGACTGAGAACATCTGTAACTCCAATTCCAGGAAGAGGTTCCAGTTTCCAGGGGAATCCGACAACCTTTCTGACCTCACGCGGCATTGGCTACGCACACAGAGTGCACAGACCTGCATGCAACAGTACTTCATACACGACAAAAGTAAAAATAAATTGCAAAATAAAATAATTAATAAAAAAAATTTTAAATGCCATCAATGGCTTGACCTTTCATTCTGAAGCTGTAAATGTTTGACACCTTTCTTATATTCCCTTAGGTACAAGATAAACTTAACACAGTATTGGGACATATCTGTGTGACTGTGTATGAGTGCATTGCTACATACATCATGTGTGATACATGTAGACAAAACAGGATCATCTCCAGCAATGATTCCTGGTTTTAGCTAAAATAGTCAGAGTTGAAGAGTTATGGAGGAGCTGTGACTCCAAGAGGTTATTCATTTTGAAGCCTTCTCAGAAGTCCATGAAACTTCCCCAATCAGTGGTTACATTTGAGATTGTTATTTACATGTTTCAGTCCATTATGTTTAATAAGAAAAAAAAAAACAGCAGAAAGGCCAAGAAAATCTGTACATTCTTTATATGCTAGGTGGGCTGGGCCTACTAAGTTCAGTTTATTATTGGACTGGATTTTATTTGATCCACAATTTGTTAATATAAAGGGTGTTAGGTAAATCTATATGTTTGGCCTTTCTCTGTTAGGCCTGTAGCCTAATCTAGAGCCTTTAACTTTAATGTGTCTATCCATGATGAAGAATGACTGTTCTTTTACACTGTTATAACCGCATCTGTATTAAAACATGCAGCAGGAAAATCTGTGGACCTTCATTTTTTGCTGCTGCAGAAAAGAAGAAAAATAGCATTATTGAAAGTACATTATTACATGAACATCAATGTAGAAGAGCATTGAACAGGCTAATGGGAACTTCAATTTAAAGAAATTTATTTTTTAACATTCAAAAGAAGAGGCCAGATCTTTCTAAGGCATCAAGACCTAAGATTGAAATTACCCATTCTCAGATAATATGTTATCCTCAAAACACTAGCCTTTTATTTAGGAAGAATATTTCCTTTTCAAAAGTATGATGTTGCTTCATCTTCTCCATCTTTTCCTCAGAAGACATTGTAATTCAGTGCTTATGTTTTTGCTCAAATCACTTCTTCAGATTTTAATGGAATGCTTTGATTTTCCAAATAAGTCTCATTATATAGCAGATCAAAGAGGACAATGTCTTTCACCAAAGAAGTATAACATACCAATTAGCATTTCATCTACTGGGATATATATATATATTTTCTTTTTTCTTCAGTAAGTCCTATTAGTGCTTACAGTGTGCCCTGAATATGTGATAGGATTAAGTGGGTGTGTTTCTGTTGAAAGATGAATAGACCAAAGAAACGTAAAATGTACCGAGAACAAAGAACGTTAAAGTTCTACCATTGTCATAAAATTGCTTTGTATTATTAATAATACTGATTCTAATAACTATTATTAAACAGCTATTTTATGCTATGATTTCTTCATCTTGAAACTATATTATAGACTATGGTAAAAATGTTAAATGAGGTTAGTGAATTATGTGGAGAACTGTTCTAATTTTTCCATAAATGAGACTAGAAAAGTAACTTTAAAAGATTAGGGTTTAGCTTAGAAAGGAGGATAACTGTTGGCCGAATTCATACATGGTATTTATAATACATATTTTAGTAAGATTTCCTATTTTATTTTAAAAAAACATCCGTGGTCTTAGATTGCTTTTCCATATTTTTCTTTTAGAATAATAATGTTAGTTCTATAACTATTAAAACAAATTACACTTAAACGTACACAATAATAAACACATATCACCTTCCATTTTTTGTGGGCCAGGAAGTCCAGAGTAGATTTATTGATGATTTCATTTCTAGATCTCTCAAAAACACTTCTCTGAAGGTATTAGGTATTGGTGTGAGCTGCTATCATTAGGATTGACTGAGAGAAGGTTTCATGCCCCAAGCTGCACTTAGATGGATAGCCTGAGTTCATTGCTATAGGCCCTCTCCTTAGGGTTGTTGAGGGTCCACATGAAGCCCTAGCTTTTTGGATCCGCACTTTTCCCTTTTAATTTTATATTGCTCTAAAAATACACAAACATACCCTTCATCCTTATATCAAAATTATAAAGTCTGAAAATAGGTAGTAGGTTAATTCCAGAGTCCGTTAAGGGATTCACATTCTAAGAGCACAATTGCTTTTAGATAAAGAAAAATGTAACATTAATGTTACTCAGTTTGCCTTACTTGATGCTAGCATCCACAAATGAGGGATACCATTTTCTTAAACTCTAATGGGTACGTTTAGGAAATCTAAAGTGAAAGAATACATGCTATGATTGGAGCATGAATCAGTAAATTCTCATCACTGTGATCAAAGTACATAACCTATTGGAGAAGTGTAGGAACCCTGTGGGCCAGCCAGTAGAGTTCCAGGGCCTTGACCAGGAAGAGGTGTGTGGAGGACTGAGCATCAAACTCCTGGAGCTGAATGGAAGGGAAACTGAGAGCACCTTCCAGCTCCTTTATTGTGGGAAGCACTTCAGCTGTTGCCTCTGAGTGCAGTTTAAATCCGTTCAGTATTTGAGGAGGTCAATCATGCTGCTGCAGGTATGTAACACTCTACAGAGGAGGATTTAATTCAGTTTACTTTCTGAGGCAGAGTCCATAATAGTGAGGAGGGCATGGCAGAATATAAGAGTTCCCACTAGTGGGGCCAAGAAAAGGAGAAAGGGAAGTGCTAAATCACTTCTGACTTTCTTCATTTCACCCTTTTACTCATTGAGGATCTCAGCACATGGGATAGTCATCTACCTTCAGGGCATGTCTTTTCCTCTAAGTTAAAAAGACTCCCATAAACATGTCCAGATTTCTGCCTCATCATCTCTAGGTGTTAGTTAACCATCATTAGGTAGTATTCACTACTGCCAGCATAAGATGAATGCTTCTAGGAATGCGAGTCTGTTGCTTTTAGGCCTGGCCAGCTTATATTGGACTTTAACAAGTTATAGAACTAGTGAGTATTTAATCCTATCATAATTTATTAATGTCATAATATTTAGGTGGAAGAAGTGATTGATTTCTGAGGTTCTCCCTTAATATGTAAGAGGTGGGTTGTCCACTGGGAAGTATGAATCATAAGGAAATAAATGTCCGAGAAGGTTCTAACAAATATAAATTACTACATAAATATCAAATATATTACATAATATTTTCAGGCTCTGAAACATCAAATCACTTTGCAGAGGACTAAATGTCAAACTAAATAATGCATGCTGAGACACATTTCTTCTATGGACCATTATTACAACTTTAAAACAACAAGCTTTTTAGCAACAAGCTTTAAAATTTTTACAACCAGTACATATTTACTTGTGACATTTACTCCATCTGGTGTGATTTTCTTTGTTTCAAGCACCAATATTAATTTCCTTTGGAAAAAAAATAAAAACTTGAGGCTTATGCAGACACCAGCTATTTGTGCTGAGAGTAATTGTTAAAGAAAGCTGAGAAAAGGAGAAAACATTACTTGAGTTTAGAAAGAGCCTTGAGGAAAATTTGCCCTCTTGCATACCCCGATATTGGTATTGAAAGAAATTTAATTTGATTGAAGTTCAAAGGCAGACTTGAAGACTAAAATTCTTAATTTGACAATTTGTTGCTCTTAGGGTGAATGCGCAGGGTTGATGTGGGAAGCAGTCTGACTTGGTGTTGAGGGGTGTAGAGATTGATGCCAATACAATGTGTCAGTAGTCAGAGAATTGTTCTGAGTATTTATTGAGTATATATTGCCTGGGTATTTGTGGTGAACAGGTCTTGAACTTTCTTATGTTTTCTCTTAACGGAATTTTTAGTTCTGTGCTTGTTATTATCTTACTGTCATCAATTAGATCTGCTTTATTGAGCTGCTGCTGCTGAACAGTTAGCTAGAGGACTGCTCATTACACCTTGATTTGTATCACTGACACCCCATCCCCATAGGAACTGTGCAGATATGACTCATGAGCTATTATTTATCAGCCTCACAGTTATCTGATAAAACTGATATCTGCTTGCTTTAAATTTACCAGTTCAATAGGAAATCTGACTGGCTGAACCCAACAAATGTATTGGTTCATGGGTGGGCAACCCCCACTTCCATAGGCTCCTTGACCTCTGACCTCTGTGCATGAACACCAGTGATGTTATTATACTAGGAGATATAATTAACAAAATCTTTATATGCCTAATCATTGAGGGGTGCTCTTCATCTTAAGATTCTCAGTAAAAGTACAATGATACAATTATTGTCTTTATTATTTTATTCACTTAGAAATTTTAAGCACGTTCAGTTTGAAACCCAACCTTTAATGGTAGGCATCTATTCTTATTAAGAGATGGACACTCTATCTCTCAGAGCAGTTGAGTGAGAGTACACAGAATCTGAGTGATAGTGTTTTACAGAACCAGAGCAGTTCTCTTCTAAATGCGGAGGCTCTACCCATGCCATCTCCTGAAAGGCCTCAACCAATAGTCTTTTGGACAGGATAACTCTGAATGTGTCTCAAGTGTCACAGGTCTCTGATGTCTTTTCTATTGTGCTCATAAAGTCTCCAAGTACTTGTCTAATGCTTTTATTATTCTGTTAGAAAACAGATTTTTGTTTTTAACTTTGCATCTGTTTGGTAGGGCAAACAATGTATTCCTTTCAAGAGAGCAATGCAGAACAGTGTTTCAAACTTATCTGTCAAAAACACAAGAATAAGAACAAGTATTTGTTGTATTAAGAATGAAATACCTCAGAAAACAGGTTCCTGAAAGAGAAATTTCTATAATATGTCATGGTATCAAAATGTAATTTTCAGAAGGAAAGATTTAGGCAAGAAGGTGAAGTGCAGAGAATGTTTACAAACAAAAGCTGTTTTAGTATTAGATGTCTTAATGAAAAATATCTTTATTGTTTTATTTGTGATAGTCAATAATCTTCAGGTAAAATTCTACAGGAGCAATAGATCTCAAATCTGTTAGCATTGTTTAAAATTTTTATTCATCCATAACAAATGTTTTGGATTTGAATGCATATTTGTGAATTAAATTATTCTAAGTATTAATAAAAATATATTGTTATTTTTAATTCAGTTAATTTTTTCAAAGCCAATTTTTATTGAAACTTTCTGCATTTCATACAAAATTCCCAATCAAGTCTAGATCCATTCCCCTCTCCTTGCCCCCCTCCAACCCATCAGAGTTCATGCATTCTGCCAAACATGTTTTTCATCTTTTTCTTAGTCTCTTTTTAAAATTGTCAGTGCAGACGTTTACTGTTTTGAGCAGTTCACCTTTTCATTCAGTTCTTTGACTCAGTCTTTTGTTGTTGTTGTTTTGTTGTTGCTCCTTCCAATTTGCATCACTCCAAAATATGCATATATGCATGCCACGTATATCTTTTAGCATCTTCAGCTTATGATTTCTTTTTTTTTAATTAGGCTGAAAGATGTCATTTTTGAAAGCTCCTCCTTGGCAAGCCCAAACAACCATCAGTCCTGCCCTTGTGTTCCACACTAGGGTTTTCTCTTCCCATGGTTACCGAATGAGGTCCAGTAAGCACCAGTCCTGGGATCCTCCTGTACTGGTCTCAGTGATATAGCCTGGGTAATCCAACAATGGGAATCAATAATCTGAAGAGGCTGAAACCCCAGTAGTAGCTCAGTCCACAAGCTGGATGTCTCAGCAGTCCCCATCTGGCACTGAAGGTTTGGAGGATTCTTGGAGAGACATGAGTCTTCAATCCATATTGGAAGGTTGAAAAGCTGTATCTCAAGTCTTTGAAGGATGGCAAATGCAGTGGCAGCCTCCAGGGAGCTGCACTTGACAGTGAGACAGGCAAAACACTTGTGCTTCTGTGCTTTTTTTTTTTTACTTTTTGTCTTTTTACTAAGATCTCACGTTTTATACTTGAAGTAAAATTTCTCAGGCCTTACTAATTATTTATTTCTGGTTATACTTTTTTTTTTTGGACGTTTAAGGCCACACTGTTAGCACAGATTAACCAAGGTTTGCTTTCTCAAGGTCAGTTGAGGATCTGGTTTGTTGGTTGTTTATATAATGTCCGTTGGTCCTTTAATCACGTGTGGCCACAATCCACATGATGCCCTTCCCTCCCAGAACCAGGCTGGCAGCTTCACAAGGCTACAAGCTTCAGGGCTGTCTCCTGCCTGCAGACGAACTGTCCCTAGGCTTAGCTCTGGCAAGGAGGGGGGAGGTGACCTCAGGAAGTCACCCAAGGAATGAAAGAAAGAAAGGGACTCAGAGAGAAGGTCTGGGAGGAAGACTCAGTTTTAATGTTGTGACTCAAGACTTTTATACAAACCCTTGCATGGGCTGAGACAAGTGCACACAATTGGGGGCTGGGGCAAGCAATTGGGACAAGGGAACCTCAGGATATATTCCAGATCAAAGTTCTTTCCTATGAGATCAAAGACAGACCAGGCTTCACAGGTCTGCGAGGAAAACAGCAGGGGTCAAGGCTTGGGCTGCTTGCTAACTGCTTTTAAGTGCTTCTGCCAAAAGAATGCTTACACTGGTCCTCAGGTTTGGGGAATGGGGGGAGCCCCTGGCTCCCTTTGGCTTTTCATTTACCAGTTCCATCTACTCAGGACAAAATCGGGTCTTGCTAGATCAGGCTTCCCTTTTTGAAACATGAGCAGACTTTCCTCTTTATAGATTAGACACTGGCTGAAGTTCCATTAGTGGATCTCCAAGACCTCCCTGCACAGGAAAACTGGTGACTCACATTTGCAGGACATTTCAAGAGATTCCCTCATGCATAGTCCCCTGGGACTTAGTTGACCTCTGAAGACAAGGAACAAAGCTATCCCTTAAGTCTTTCAGCCAAATAGGTATGGGCCTTAAGTATGATCATTAAGCATCCAGAAAGGGTAAGTTACAACAGATTGATACTTTTAACTAATGTATAATATTTTAGAAAAGGCTTTGACAAATGCTCAAATAGCCTTGTATAAGAAATACTAAGAAGCACTGCCATTTAAATTAAATGTATTTTGACTGACATATAAAATTATAAATTTGTCTGTATAAAATATGTTTCATGCATGTATAGATTGTTTAAATTCTAAATCAAATGAAGATGTCTATGTCATTAAATATGTATAATTTGTTTGTGGTTAAAACTTCCACAGTTCTTTCCATAGGCTTTTGGAATGCATGCAGCATTATATCTATATTCATCCTACTATAAAATTATATACCAAAGCATCATGCTGTATGTAACTGCAACTTGGTGTTTGTTGATCAGCTTCATCCACATATCCCCTCTATCCCAGGCTTTGATATTCATGATTCTATTCTTAGCTTATTTTTTTCAGCGCATTATATATATAAGTATATATATTTTTTTTTTTTTTTTTTTTTTTTTTTTTATATATATATATATTACATTGCCATATAATATATAGTATATAATTTTGCTATGTAATTTAGGATCTATATGGCTGTATATTTATACATCTATATATATCTACATGACCATATATATGTATAAATGCCATATATTATATATTATTATGTACCGTTATATATATAACAATATTATACTGTTGTATAATATTATATATGGCATGTATATACATATATATGGCATGTATATATATATGTATATATATATATATACATATATATTCCTAAATTACATAGCAAATTAATGTATGTTTTAATGTACTTTAAAAATGATATTTATTATTTCTCCTAAATATTAAAACTAAGGAATATAGAGACATATGCTTCAAGCTATATCTATAGTGATATTAGTTAATGTGGTATTTACTGGCCAATTACCAACTTTGACTTATATATAAGGATTTGGTGTTAGGATCCACAAAGGAGGGATAACATATGTCATTTGTTTTTCTGAGACGGTGTTACTTCACTTAGCATAACAACTTCTAGTTCCAACCATTTACCTGCACATTTCATGATGCCATCTTTTTTTACCACTGCATAGAACTCCATTGTGTAAATGAACCACATTTTCATTATCCACTCACCAGTGGAGAGACATTTGGGTTGCTTCCAGCTATTCATTAAAAGAGCTGCAATAAACATGGTTGTGCACATAATTGTGCTATAGAATGAATCCTTTGTGTATACACCCAGGAGTGATATGATTGGGGAGTTTAGTTCATTGATATTTAAAGTTATTATTGAGAGACATATATTGCTTCCCAAAATTTTTGTATTTGGTTCATTCTTGTTCTTTGTCTTTTTCATACCTTCATTAAGTACTTCCTACTGCTGCTTGGATATTGTTGTTATTTCCTTTTGCTCTTTGTATTGATTGCTTCAAATAGTCTCTGAAGAACTGGCTTTCTGTACATGAATTCTTTTAGCCTATTTGTTTCATGAAAGATTTTTCTTTCTCTTAAACTATAATAGACTATAATTTTGCTGGGTAAAGTATTCTGGGTTAATGTCTGTAGTCATTTAGAACTGGGAATACTTTGGGCCACCTTCTTTTGGTCTTCATTGTTTGCATTGAAAAGTCAGCTGTAATTCTGATTTTTTTTTCCTTTATATGTGACTTGTTGTTTTTCTTTTAAAGTTTTCACTATGATCTATTTATTTTCAGCATGTAGTATTTTTATTATGATATGGCATGGGGAATTTCTTTTCTGATCTGTCAATTTGGTGCTCTGAGTGCCTTTTTTATTTGTATGGGCATTTCCTTAACGTGGGGAAGTTTTCTTTACAAATTTGTTGAAGATCTGGTCAATACCATTATCCTGAAATTCTTCTCCTTCTATATCTAGGATTTGTAGGTTTGCTCTTTTCATGGTAACCTACAATTCATGGCTATTCCATTCTTCTCTTCTTTAAATTTTTCATAGTCTTTGCTTGAGCACTCTGGTTTTTCCATGTTGTCCTCATGTTTTGATGTTCTATTTTCTACTTCATTCATTTTGCTACTGAGGCATTCCCCCATCCTTTCCAGTGGCCTATTGAATGTTCCAATTACTTTTCCATTTCAGCCTGAGTTTCTTCAGTATTTCTATCTCTTTTGTGAATTCATTCTGAAGTTTATCATTATCTTCTTTTAGTTTATCACTATCTTATTTTAGGTGTTAGATTTGTTTGTTTCTGTGTTGTTTAAATTCTTTGAGTTTTTTAATCATGTTTATGATAGTTCTTTTAAGATCTTTGTCCTGGATTACATCTAGGGGCTCCTTGTTATAGGAGTCTTCTCCTGTAATAGACTGGTAGTA
>VZQC01008557.1:360491-425491 GCA_009823505.1 Rhizomys pruinosus | reverse complement strand
TTATATATTAAATAACCCTGATAATATGATGCTATGTTATCTGAAGTGAAAGTAACAAAATATTTCAAAAATATTCACATTTCTGAACTACAAAATGATTGACTAGATTGATTTTGTAGAATGAAGTAGAATTTAAAGGATATCTTGTAGAAATACAAAAGGCACTAAAATATTATCTTTCACCTCCATGGGAATGTTAAACTTTGCAGATACTGGTAGTTTTTATTAACATTTTCATATGTGAATGGAAAGCAGCATCCCCAAGAGCACATCTGAGGCTCTTTCAGCTTCTCTGTGTTCCCCTTCAAAATGGGAAACTTGTGTAAAAATTTCTCATGTTTATTATAACAACTTGCCACAAATATCATGGCTTTAGATAAAATAAATTGATTCTTTAGAATTCAGGAAATGAAAAGCACAAAACCACAACACTGACATTAGCACATTGTTAGCTTGATGTCTCCTCCATATCACTCTGAACTCTACAACCTTTTCTCTTCTTTTAGCTCCTACACCATTATGATTCTACTGCCTCTCTTACATAATGGACATTATTATGTACTGGGCTCAACTTGATCATATAAAAATTTCCCTACCCCCAGTATGTATACATACTTTAGAGTAATATAAAATTAAAGGGGAAAAATGTGAATTCCAAAAATGGTTACCCTCATTTGTGCATGGTAACACCAAATCCCCTGTTGAAAGGGAAGCTGAACAAAATTATTATTATATTTCTTTTTATCTGAAACCAACTGTGCTGTTATAATGTGACTCTCTTAATGGGATCTAGAATTGTCCTACCATTTATTTTCAGATTCCATAATTACTGTATATGGATCGAAGGTATGTATTCATATCTTAGAAAAATATAAAATTAAAGGGGAAAATATGAATGCTTAAACATATGTTGCAATTAACATACAGTTTATTCTTGGAGGTCATAATTTTGATACATATGTGATGGTGATATAGGCATATGTTGGAGCAATACAAAGGAGAGGGGACAACAACAACATAAAGACTGGGTCAAAGAACTAACAGATACAGTTAAATTCTGCCCAAAACAATTCTCGACAGTGAAAATCTTTGGATAGACTGAGAGAGAAAGACTTTGCAAGACATGTATGGCAGAAGGCATGAACTGGGGTGGGGTGGGGGGCAGGGAGAGGAGAATTGTCTAAATTGGAATATAAGATAATGTATGAAACACAAATCATCAATAAAAGTATTTTTAAAAAACCTCTCTCCCCCCAAACCATTAACCTAATCATAATAAGCAAGTTCCCTTTGATTTTAGCAACATAATTGACAGGTCAAAGTATTAGAATGTGTTCCTTTGTGGAGAGAGATGGCTGCTAAGAACTTGATAATTATAATTTTTTTTTCCTCTAAGAGACAGGGTCTCCCTATATATCCTTTTGATCTTCTTGCACTGGACAGCAGTACTTGAATCACAGCCACAAGCTACCATAGCCAGCCAATATTTAACTTTTATTTTAACTTTGTCTCAAAAATTTCACAGATTTGGATGTTTAATGTTTGTTACTTTTTCTTTTGTACTCCAGTTTTCTATTTAAAGTACTAGTCAGTTGTGACTGAGTGATAAATATTGTTGTGAGTAGAATTACTTGGTAAAATGTCACCAGTCCTTGGAAGCAAAAAATGTTACCCCAATTTACTTTGGGACTTTGATCAAATGCCATCTCTATCAGCTTCCTTAGATGGGTTCTGGAGATCAAACTCTGACCCTCATATTTACATAGCAAGCACTTTGCATACTGAGATACCTTTCCCAGCTCAGCTCAGATATCTTATGATTATAGGGCATTTGCTGACTACATTTACAGCTATATTTTATTAAAATAACATTATAGTGTACATATATATATATATATATAATGTATAAATTTGTTATAGATGACCTATATGCCTAAAGTTATTATAAAAGACTGTGTGCTTTGGCATAGACACATATGTTTGGATGATATGTTAATCCATGAATTACATTTTTACCCCCTGATAAATATGACAGGGTCTTACTGTGGCTTATAACATCTCCTAACCTGTAGAGGATGTAGGCTTGTGGCATCAGCCATGGGTTATTCCTCCAAGGAGAGAGCCAATAGCCAATTAGATTTGGAATATACAGGCACATGGCTGCCTCTGCTGCACAGTATTTCCAGGCAGGTGAGGTGTAGCTGGTGCTGACGGTGGAGTCTTGCTAGACATGATTCGACTCCCTAAAAGGAAATAGAAAAGAAAGCCCTACTAAATGCTATACTCCCGTAGTATTAATAAATGGATAGATAAAAATAAAAACTCATTTATCCTAGCATGTACAAATTCTATTATAAAATGAGTCTGAGAATTAAAGCCACTATCGAAATAAAAAAAAAAAAGACTGTGTGCTGCATACCTTCTAAGACAAGTTAAAGACTTATCATAAATAAAAAAATAAGTACTTCAGGAAACAAGTATATAAAATATAATGTCACTTGTGAGACTGTAAACTTGTGCAAACACTAAATAAACTAATGTGGATGTTTTTAAAACATTACAAATACAAATATCATATGACCCAATTATACCACTCCTGGGGATATATCCAAAGGGCTATATACCCTACCACAAAGTTACTTACACATTCATGTTCATTATTGTACTGTTCACAAAACCAGGTAAATGAAAACAGCCTAGGTGTTCATCAATAGAAGGATGGATAGTAAAAATATGGTATATTTGTACAATAGAATTTCTTCTCAGCTATTAAGCAATAATGAAAATGTTGGAGACATGGCCCAATGATTAAGAGCACTGATGGCTCTTGCAGAGGATCTGGGTTTGAATCCCAGCATCCATGTAGTGGCTAAAAACTGTCTGTAGCTTAAGTTTAAGGTGATCCAACACCCTCTTCTGACCTCTGTGGTCACTGCAAAAGATGGGTACACTTACATACATTCAAGTACACTACTAATTATACACAAAATAAAAATAATACTTTGTTAGATGAATCACTAGTGAAAATTTCCTCCCACTCTGTGGGTTTTCTCTTCACTTCCTTGATTGTTTCCTTGTACAGAAGCTTTTGAGTTTGATGAGGTTCCATTTGTCAACTGTTGACCTTATTTTCTGTGTAGCTGCTGTCTGATTTAGAAAGTCTTTTCTTACACCTATGTCTTGTAGGTTGTTACCAATTTTTTCTTCTATCATCTTCAGGGTTTTAGGTTTTATGTTGAGATCTTTGGTCCACTTGGAGTTAATTTTTGTACAGTGTGAGAGGTAGGGGTTTAATTTTCTTCCTCTACAAATGGTGATCCAGTTTTTCCAACACCATTTGCCAAAGGTGGTATCCTTCTCCCACTGAGCTTTTTATTTTTAACCCCTTTGTCAAATATGAAGTGGCTAAAATTGTATGATCTCAAGTTTGGATCTTCAATTTTGTTCTGTTGATCAGCAGGTCTGTTTTTGTGCCAGTTTATTTGTGACTATGACCCTATAAAATAACTTGAAGTCTGGGTAAAGCAAACCCCCTGTATTGCATTTTTCACTCAGGGTTGCTTTAGCTATTTGGGGTCTTTTGTTTTCCATATGAATTTAAGGATGTTTTTTCCTAGTCTGTGAAGAAGCTCATGGGGATTGGGACTGGGATTGCATTGGATCTGTATATCAATTTGGGTAAAATGGACATTTTTATTATATTAATTTTTCTAATCCATGAGCATGGGAGATCTTTCCATATTTTGAAGTCATTTTCAATCTCCTTCTTCAGAGGTTTAAAATTTTTGTTGTAGAGATCATTGGTATCTTTGGTTAGGTTTGTTCCCAGGTATTTTATTATATTTGAGGCTATTGTGAGTGGGAAGGTCTTCTTATATTCCTTCTCCACTTGTTTATTTTTGGTGTAAAGAAAGACTACAGATTTTTCCAGGTTAATTTTGTATCCTGACACTTTACAGAAACTCTTAATTGTTGCTAGAAGTTTTCTGGTGGGGTTTTTAGCATCCCTTAGGTAAACTATCATATCTCCTGCAAAAAGGGATAGTTTAACTTCTTCTTTTCTGATTAGTACTCCTTTAATTTCCTTCTCTTGTTTTATTGCCCTAGAAAGTGTTTCAAGCACTACATTAAAGAGGAATGATGATAAGGAGCAGCCTTGCCAGGTTCCCACCTTTAGGGGAAATGGTTCCAATTTTTCTCCATTTAGGGTGATCTTGGTGGTGGGTTGCTCTATATGGCTTTGATCATGTTGAGGAATGTTCCCTTCAGTCCATTTACCTCTAGGACTTTAAACATGAAGGGATGCTGGATCTTCACCAGTGATTCATCTGACAGAGCATTAACATCAAGAATATGTATACTACTCAAAAAACAAACTAGTAAGAAAACAAATGACCTACTCAAAAGATGGAGTGAAGAGCTGAACAGAGACTTCACCATGAGAAAGTAAAGATGGCTGAGAAACATCTTAAAAAGTGCTCAACATCATTAATAATTAAGAAAAGGCAAATTAAAACAACTCTCAGATATCATCTCACTCTAATATGACTAAGATTAAGAACACAAATGATACTAAATGCTGGAGAGGTGGTGAGGAAAGGGGAACACTCATCTACTGCTGGTGGGAATGTAAACTTGTACATCCATTATGGAAAGCAGTGTGGAAAACCCTTAAAAGACTCAAAATGAGCCTACCACCTAACTCAGCCATACAACTCCTGGGTATATACCCACAATACTCATCCGACCGCAAAGATAGATGCACATCTGTGTTTATTGCAGCCCTCTTCACAATGGCAAAGAGCTGGAACCAACCCAAATGCCTCTCAACTGAGGAGTGGATGACAAGAATGTGGTACATATACCCAATAGAGTACTATTCAGCAGTAAAGAAAGATGGCATCATGAACTTTGCAGGTAAATGGATGGAACTGGAAGCCATTATGCTAAGTGAAGTAACACAGTCCCAGAAAAACAAGCAGTGAATGGTATCCCTCATTTGTGGATGCCAACACCAAATCCCCAAATGAAAGACAAGATGAACAAAATTATTGTTATATTTCTGTTTATCTGAAAGCAACTATGTTGTTATAATGTAAATCTCTTTGTTTTTTTGTCTTTTGTCTTTTAGAGACAGGGTCTCCCTGTAGCTCCAGCTGTCCTGGAACTCACTCTGTAGACCAGGCTGGCCTTGAACTCACAAAGATCCACCTGCCTCTGCCTCCCAAGTGCTAGGATTAAAGGCGTGCGCCACCATGCCTGGCTATAATGTAAATCTCTTAACCGGTTCTAGAATCGATCCACCACTTACTTTCAGACTCTGTAATTACTGTATATGAGAGGAAAGTATGTATGCATATTTTAGAGCAACATAAAATTAAAGGAGGAAAATGTGAATTCCTAAACATAAAAAAAAAAAAACAAAACCGAGATAGTTTTAGTGCATGAACTGGGGTGGGGTGGAGGGAAGCTAAAAGGGGAATTTGTCTAAACTGAATTGAGAAATGTCTGAAATACACGAAACATCAATAAAAGCATTATAAAAAATAAAAATAATAAAAATGCAATAAATGAAATTAGAAATTTTGCAGGAAAATGAAATTAGAAATTTTGAAGAATGATAAAGTTTGGTTTTGAAAATTTATGTTGAGAGGGGAATTTTGTACAACTGTTCTGCATTTCCATCATTTCCACCCTTCCTTCTCTCTCCTCTCCTTCTTCTCCTCCCATGTCTCTATAACTGCCTTGCAATTTGAAGCACACTTGGCTTTGTATATTTTATTAGGGAGCTTGCCTTTTGAGAAAACTGCTTCTCCTTCTCTCAGTAGATATCGATTGCTTACAGCTCTTCAAATAGAGTTGGGTTCTTGTGAAATGCCCCCATCCATATTAACATATCATTGTTGTCATTATGCAGGTCTTGTTTAGGTAACCACTTTTGAGATTCCATGGGTGCAGCCTCCTGTCATATCGAGAGGATACTGTCTAACAGCAATGGTCCTGGTTTTCTGACTCTTAACAGTCTTTATCCACAGTATTCTGTGATGACCCATGAGCCTTAGGTATTAAGATTCCATTCAGAGGTATTAATTGGGACTGGACAACACATGAGAATTTATTTTCTGTATTTTAACCACTTGTGAATTTCAATATATTCCATATGTTGGAAAAAGAAATGAGAGGGCTGCGGGAAAAATTTTTATCTATGGCTATGAGGAAAAAGTGTTTATAATACAGCTAGAAATTATATTGGTTTAGTAAAATGGCTATAACTGTTTCTTCTCTAGGGTTTAGGACCTAGCCAGACATGGCTATTTGGCTCTCTTGCTGGGCCAATTATTGATACAACTCATTGCCTTTACAATTGTATTTGATTGTGGATTGCTTTTCTCCTTTAGCAACTTTCATAGCACCTTCAGGTATTATAAAAGCTGGTCTTCAATGAAGAGGCCTCCATGTCCTATATCTGAAGTGTGGAGTATCTTCAACAATAAGGTCTTACTTTCAAGTTCTGTGTGGCAGCCGAGCACAATGGTAGTAGCCTATATTATTTTAGGAGTCTCTTTTTTTTACACTGACCAGCAACTTGAAAGGAGAGACTGTTTGAATAATTCATAGGGAAACATATTAATTGATAAGCATATACGTATGTGTAATTTTTTTTTTGTCTTTTTAAGACAGGGTCTCCCTGTAACTCTGGCTGTCTGGGAACTCTCTATGTAGACCAGTCTGGGCTTGAATTCATAGAGATCCACTTGCCTCTGCCTCCCAAGTGCTAGGATTAAAGGCACGGGCCACCAGGCACGAATAGGATGAGAGCTAGAGAGAGAAGAGAGAGAGAGAGAGCAATAGAGAGAGGGGGAAGGCAAAACGAGGAAGAAGGAAAGACTGAATAGGGAACAGCAAAGAGAGGTGGACAAGAAGGTGCAAGGTCGACAAAGGCGGGAGAAGTGAGGAGGCCTGTGAGGCAAGAGACATACGGACGAATGTCCAGGCGGGCGCGGCGGAGACTAGAGGGGCGGGCCAGGAAACCTCCTCCACGTCATACGAACAAAATAACAACACAAGCTAGTCTCTGAAAACCACAGCAGCCTTGTGTGATAAAAAATTTAGCAATACCTACTTTCATTATCTGACTGCATTTAGACATGAACTGTGTGAAATGGGTAATTACAACATTTCTTTATACAACTCAGTAGGAAAGCTTCTTTCAAAAACCAGACAAACACACACACACACACAAAAAAAAAAAAAAACAAAAACAAAAAAACAAACAGACAAACACACACACAAAAATAACCCAAAAATGAAAACCAAACCAACCAAACAACATTTACTACTTTCAAATAAATTGTTAAGGTTTTCAAGAAATTCTTTTTTTGTTGTTGTTTTTGCCTCTGCCTCCCGAGTGCATACTGCGAAGTAAAGCTGCCCCCACCACTGCCAGCTCAAAAAATTAAAATTCTCAGGCTGGAGAGATGCCTAGCGGTTAAGAGTGCCACTGCTTTTGCAGAGGACCTGGATTGATTCCAGCACCCCATGATGGGGCTGAGAAACCATCTTTAACTCCAGTTCCAGGGAATCTGATGCCCTCTTCTGACCTCCGTGCACTGACGCAAACATGGGTGCACTGACCTACATGCAGACAGACACTAATACACATACAAATGAATTTTAAAAATTAAAAAAAAATTAAAATTACTTTCTCTCTCTCTCTCTCTCTCTTCTCTCTCTCTCTCTCACTATATATATATATTATATATATATATTATATATATGTGTGTGTGGTGTGTGTGTGGTGTGTTTTGAGACAGGATCTTCATGTAGGCAAGCTGGACAGGAACTCACTATTTATACCAGGCTGGCTCCAAAGTGCTGGGATTAAATGTGTTCACCACCATAGCTGGCCATTATATTTTCTTTTCCTGAATTTTTTAACTTTTATACAATATAATTTGATGGTATCTAGAGCCTCTCACATAGTTGTTATTCCTCTCCATATCACCTGCTCAATTCAATTTAATATACTTTCATATATAAATTCCATCCTATAGTGTCTGATTTGTGTTACAAAATATCCTCCAGTGTGGGTCCATCCACTGGGCCCACCAAGAGTCCCACCCTTGTAACACACAGCCATCAATTGACAAAAGTTGCTTAGATAAGGTTGGGATTTCTTACACATTTTACCAGGTCTCGGCTGAGATTTTGTCTGGTTTGAGGCTGCATAGGACTTGTGCATGCTGTAACCATTTTTGTGAGTTCCTATGTGAAGATGACCATCTTTCTGGAAGTATCTCTGTGAGTTGGGAATGTCAAGTTGAATACAGAACTGCTATTACTTATAATAAGTCTACATTCTGTTTGAGAAAATTGAAATTGTTAATAAGACAAGGGGCTGGGGAGATGGCTCTGGTTAAGAGCACTGACTGCTCTTGCAGAGGACCTGGGTTCAATTCCCAGCACCTACATGGTGGATAAGAGCTGTTTTAGGCCTAGTGTGGAGGCACATGCCTTTAATCCCAGCACTCAGGAGGCAGAGGCAGGCAGTTCTCTGTGAGTTCAAGGACAGCCTGGTCTACTGGTCTGCATAGCGAGCTCCAGGACAGGTGGGACTAAAGGGAGACTCTGTCACACAAACACACACACACACACACACACACACACACACATAAAAATACATAAATAAATAAATGTAATCTGCTAATAACATAATTAAAATTGTTTAATTTTATACCATTATACATATCTTGTATACATTTTTCCCATGGAGTAAATTATCAAATAATGTGTCCCAATTTGAATTAAAAACAATTCCACCCTACCAACCTTCAAAAGAATATGTAGTTTATTAAGGAATAAAATTAGTGCTTAAGGAGGTGAGGCTCTTCATTTATGAACACAATGTTTCTCACAGTTTTCATTTTTAAACTCTGTGATTGACTTTTGAATATGCCGTGTAGGTCCCTCTAGTACCATTAGCACCTGTTTTTATTTCTAGATGTAAAAATAATACAAAGAGTGTAAAATAACCCACGAATTATGGAGTTGACTCTGGAAAGAGATCTGTAATAATACCAATTACAGATAATTTTCCAAAAATGAAAATATCTATACTTCCTTCTGCTTGCATTGACTCTGCTTCAAAGCCTGGAAAGGAACCACAGTTTGATCCAATCTAAATAAACTTTTGCCATATTCTAACCAGTCTTAAAAGCCAAGATCTAATATTTGTTTTTCTTGGGTCATGTGTAAGTGTTTTAAAATTATGTTATTATTCAGTGCTAATGAGTTAAGTTTTCATTAGCTCAATTTACCTTTCTTGATCTAACATTTATTCAGATATTATTCTTCCTGTCTGTTTAATAGGAATCAGGAACAAGTTATATAATTAAATAGATACTAGTCTGTAGTTTTAAGTGATTCAAGTGGACAGCCTTTTAATTCTGGGGATCCTGACTTCTTATACACATTTAACAAAAAGTTAAAATTGTAACTCTTACAGGCATTTTCAAATCTTGGAGACTGAATGTTTTGGAAATACCTTGTGACTTTGGTGTTAGTGAAATCAAATGACTCCAGGAGTTCTTTTCCAAATCAGGAGAATGTATCTCCTTCAATCATGGTCTCTTGACTTAAATTCAGAAAATAAAGAAAACTACATCTTTTTAAGAATGAAAGCTTAAAGGAAAACCCTGTCTTGAAAATACAAAAAAAAAAAAAGAAAGAAAGAAAGAAAGAAAGAAAGAAAGAAAGAAAGAAAGAAAGAAAGAAAGAAAGGAAGAAAGTTTAGAGCCATGGACATTCTATAATGATCTTCTCTCCCTGATGGGTGATTGGATGTCATTTTCTTCAGAGGTGTAAATACTGATAAACTGCCCTTGATTCAATGAATAATTTTCCAAACACGCTCAGGTAAGCAACTCTAATTAAAGTGAGTGGGATGTGCATACACACACACACACACACACACACACACACACACACACATGCATGTGTGTGCATACGCAGTTTCTCATTAACATAAAGAGTAAGGAATAAATCAAGTCCTTCTCTTTAATTCAGTGGTTTAGAATACTGAATGCAGAAAGCAGCTTCTCCTGTTTCACCCACATGCTTATTTTCTGTTCAAGATTAACTGGCACCCATGTTACACTTTTCCCCATTTATCCAAAGTGGAAGAATATTGGCTTTTCAAAGCAATTAAAAGTACCAACTGCTCTGCTATATTAAAACTATTTATTGTCCTTTATGATTAAATGACTTTCACTTACCAAATTCGTAGCTTTTATTCCTTTGAACACTTACGAGCTTCACATTTCAGAAATGAAGAGGGGTAAAAAGCAAGTATTCATAACATCCAAAAGACAGAGGCTCTGTCTATTTATGTCTTCCACAATAACAGCCAATTCTAAAGAAACCTCTAGCAGACACATGACGACAACAGAAAGAAAATGTGCTATTCATGAAACAGGTTGGAAAGAGTAAGATAGAAAAGAAGAACTTAAGAGTGGTCACCATTCAAAAGACAATGAATGCCTGATTCAAGTTATTAGTAAAAGAAGACATCAGAAGTTAGTATAAAATATAAACAGGAAATGATAAAAAATAATGACAGGGGGCTGGAGAGATGCCTCAGTGGTTATGAGCACTGACTACTTTTGCAGAGGACTCAGATTCAGTTCTCAGCACCCACATGGCAGATAAGCTTTATTGGGGACTGCAGGATATGGGTGCACTTACATACATGTGGAAATACACTCATACACATAAAATATATAAAAATAACAAAATAATGACAGGTCTTTTATACTTGAGAATGTTCAATGAAATCAACGTGGGTGTGTGGGATATTGTATTTATTGTATTTTTGATATCAGAAGCTTTCCCATTCTCCCTTTCTTCCTTCTTTCCTTATTTCTTCCTTCCTTCTTTCCTTACTTCCTTCTTCTTTCCTTCTGCCCTCAGTTCCTTCCTCATTTTTGATCTTTATTTCCCTTGAAGCCAACATATATTAAATATCAACTATGTAACATTTATTTTATGTGTTCTTACACACCATATTCAAAATAATTCTTTATGACACTTTCTAATTATATATGTCCATACATGTGTCTCAGTTATGTGAGCTATCAAATTTGTCCATTTCTGTATCCTGCACCACATTCTTTCCTTTGTCTCCACTAACAAAGAAATTATGAGTATATTCTTAATTTTAATCATAATCTGTTATTAAATAAATAAATCCCAATTAGGTTCCATTGAAATATTTGTTCCAATATACTCCTTACAACATCGGGAAAGGGAGGCAGAAAGATTGTAAGAGCTGGGGAGCTGGTGCAAGACAAAACAGAAATTTACCTTACAAGCTCCTGAGACCCAGTTCATATAAACCTACAACACTGGTACCAGCATGCACAAAGCCCATGAAAGCTCAGCTAGACAAAACCCAGCTCAGAACTGCAGAAATGGGTAGCAGACCCCAACCATGGCTGAGGAAATATTGGAGCAGATGGTGGTCTGGTGAGGAAGGACTGGCCTTCTTTAAGAAAGGAACTCAGGACAGCCTGACTAGAATTCAGGGGAGGAGTATCTTGGAGCAATGGACTCTAGCACAAATGACAGAAGGTGTGAACTCTGGGGGCAGGGCCTGAGGGAGTATGCCAAGGGAGAAGCTGGTATAATGGCAATTAAGACTGAGTGAAAAATTAAGTATAAAACACATAAAATTGTGTTTATAAAAATAAAATAATAATAAAAGTCAGAGTAACAGATATTCAATCATCAGAATATTCCTCACTGGGAAATTTGTGAGACATATTTATATATGAAAGTTCATGTCAAATTCTTCAGGAAACAAACTAGTGTCTTCATTTAGGATATGTGACTTTTTGACCTCTTGTGGATCCTCTGTGGACAACTTGTTTAATTCCCTTTAACTCTATAATCAAGTTACACAACTTTTAAAGCTCTCACAGAGTGTAACAAGACAAACACATTTATAAATTCCTTGGGAGTTCTTCAACAGTTTCTAACAAAGTTCCAAGACACTTAGTTGTTTCCCAAAACCCATTTATTAAATGAATGTGTGATGAACGATCACAGCTTTAAGAAATTCCAAATAAAGCCTGGCGTGGTGGCACATGCCTTTAATCCCAGCACTTAGGTGGCAGAGGCAGACGGATCTTTGTGAGTTCAAGGCCAGCCTGGTCTACAGAGTGAGTTCCAGGACAGCTGGGGCTACAGGGAGACCCTGTTTCAAAAAGACCAAAAAAAAAAAAATCCAAATAGTTATAACTTCCCATGGATAGTGAAAATAAAAACATTTGCTCTCAAAATACCTGTTTCTCTAACATCCTCTTTGTTCTGTAGCTTCATCATAGATCTATGTAGACTCTCTGTTCAAGACTTGTCATAATCCATCTGGAACTCAAATTCTCACTGACACTTCCTTTGTATATCTATGAGTAAATTGCCTGCATATATATTATTGTACTACATGCATGCAGTGCTTACAGAGATCAGAAAAGGGTGTGAGATTCCATGGAACTGCAGTTAATGGACAGTTGTTAACTGCCATATGGATTCTGAGAACCAAACCCTGATACTTGCAAGAATAGCCAGTGCTCTTAACAACAGTGCCATCTTCTTATCAATACTTTTATAAGACAGAAATCATATATACATTTGAACTTAACACTCAGTACAATAGAAAGATCTGAAAAACTGGTTAAATCTGGTAAAATTTGGTATTCTTCAAGCATAACTGATCAGCTATGAAGAGCAACATCTTTCCTCAATGCCCCCTACGGTGGCAAGAACTCCGTCATAACCTGGAAGAGTTTGGCGAGTACAGGGGTCTGGCCCAAAGCCAGTCCACCATAAACCACATGGAAGTGGTGCAATTAAAATTAATGAATGGAATTTTGAACCTCATCCATACCTTAAATCAGTCAATCATAAAAGTCGTTTCCTTATCATACCTCTAGTAAAACTGTCTTTATTGAAGAATTCCATTGAGAATTATAAAAAGTGACTGTTAAATACATAGACTGGAGTTAATTTCTTAGATTTCCTTTATTTCTGAGCAATGGATTTTACTGAAATATTTTGATTTAAAGTATGTGGCTATGATTCACACTATTATTTATTTACATATTATTATAATTTTGATATGAATATCATTCACATCCTTACTTCTAGTGCTGTTTTTTCTAGCAATTACAGATGATTAAGTCATGTGGTAATTTATAACTACCTTTACTGCCGTCCTTATCATATTCATAAAGCAGGAGTTCTCAGTGTTTAATATAGCAAAATATATTAACCTATGCTTTTTATGCTTAGTGATTTGTTTCTTAATTCTTGCAAACAAGTAAGAACATTAAATGTTCACTCCAAAGTTTGTTCCATTTTGTCTTTATCATTTGTTTATTTAATCTCCCTTGGTTGAATTATTTTAGAATATAAATAATAATCCAATTTCATGATTTTCTGATGTGATTCAGAAATTGTCCTCAAACCATTTAGTGACTTATCTGTCTTCTTCCCTCTGGTTTACAAGCAGAAAGCCTTTAAGTATAATTAGGTTAATAAATGCTTTCTGGGGAGCTTCCCTCTCTAATTTTTCATTTTGTTTACCTGTGACTACAATTAGGTCTGTTATAATAAGGAAAAAAAAACATGTTGGAATGATATTTAAGATCCATAAAGATGTTAGGTCTGTCAATATTTTATGACTCAATTATTTAAAAATTACAAATTTTGAGTCAAATTATTGCTTCCTGATGTGCCTTAGTGCAAGTTCATCCACTGGGGTCTAGTCAGCCTATCTAAAGTCACTCCCTTAAAGAAGATCAGCTCCTTCTCAACTAGTAGTAATCAGCTAACCAATAGCTCTTTGGTTAAGATTGGCATCTGCTGCCCTTTTACATGGTTCTGTGCTGGGTTTTAGTTTGCTTTTATTCCCATGGGTCTTGGGCCTGCTACTACCATCGCTGTAAGTTAATATGAGCAAGGTCTCAGAGGCCTGTAAGACTCTAATTTCATGTGATCATGACTTGTTAGGCCTTGACATAAATGCATCAAATCCAGTAGGGGTAGCAGGGCTGGGAGGGTGTTGAGAAGGAAGGGAGTATAAAAATGATTAAGATGTTGTTTATGTAATACACAAAAACTCAAAATATTAAATTGTTTTTTAATTTATAATTTTCTTTTTTTTAATGCGTGCATTTCATACATTTCTTTATTTTATTTTATTTATTATGTGTATGCTTGTAGGTTGGTGCACCCATGTTATGCAATGCCGTGGAGGTCAGAAGAAGGCATCAGATTCCCTAGAACTGAAGTTAAAGATGGTTCTTAGCTGCCATGTGGGTGCTGGGAATCAAACCCGGGTCCTCTGCAAGAGCAGTCAGTGCTGTTAACCACTGATCCATCTCTCCAGCCCTAATTTACAATTTTCTACATGACTGTTTTTACATCTTTTTAGGGATTGATTCCTAGTGTATTTTATTTTTCCTTAAGATTTGCTTTTTTGAGACAGGGTCTCGCTTTGTAACCCTGCCGTGCCTGAAACATCCTATGTAGAGCTCACAGAGAACTGCCTGCCTCACAGAGATCTGCCTGCCTCTGCCTCCCTAGTGCTGACATCAAAGTTGTGTACCACTATGTATGACCAGGTCATATTTTTTGAGACAACAAAATAGATGCTCTATTGCAAATTTATTATACTTAGCCACAAATAAAAATATAAATATTCCAGAGTGTCAAAGTTTCTAAGACAAGGACCTTACATGGACTCTTTTGGCTGTGGGTGAGTCTAAATCTCTCAGTCTCTTGGTGATCATATAGTTATAATAGTTCAGGTTCCTTTGAGACAAATTATCAGCATCAACATGTGCTCCAAAAACTTGTACCAGCCTCCAGCATTCCTCATTTATCCTCTCACGGCATCCGTAGTCACAAGCTAGTTTATTTGGAACTCTGCCTCGTCATTCTTCATGTGTGCTGTCTCTGTAAAAATTCTGTGCTAGAAGAGCAGTGTGCTTGGCTCAGACCCACGCTCAGGCGGCCATTTTTTGCACTCTGCCTCCTCTCCATACTCACTTCAGACCCAGGTAAATGGAGACTTCCCCAATTTGCTCTGTAACAGAGAGGATAGAATCAAACTTAATGTGTTGTTTTTACGGAGCAAATTGGGAAAGTCTCCACTTATGAGGCACCATGGGTGCTTGAAGCCACATCCATACTGGGCGTGGGGTCTCCATAGCCCCGCACACCATGGCACTGGTGGATTTCCGGACAGGCCATTAGTCTCTCCTTCTTCATAAACTGGACGGGAGGGGCCCCAGGATCCCTAGCTCCACCTCTGGTTGAGCAGCACTATCTCTGCAGCCAGAGGATCTCATGTTCAGGAAATCTCCATGCAAAAAGAAAATTTAAATTACCCAACATGTGTTTAGTCTGAGCATTTCTTCTTTGCAACATTTCTCTTTGATGACAAAGAAATTTCCACCATGATGACACTATGTCATAGAGAACATTAAAATTTGTTTATATATCTGATAAATTTACAAATGACATTTGCAACAAGTTAGGCATTAAACTAAGTGACATTTAAGTATGTGTGTGTATGTGTGTGTGTGTGTGTGTGTGTGTGTGTGTACATGATATAACTTCTCATGTATAGCTTTTAGGTAGGATCAACTCAATCTTGCTCAGTAGCATAAGATTATAATTTCACATCACTGATGCATTTCTGCATTTCTAGATAAATTATAGACATAAGAATCAGTTTACAAAAGTGCCAAATATCAACTAAAATATATATTAGCCCAAGGGAACCCAGTCCAGTTCCCAGTAAGATAAAGATTCATATATCTACTATGTAACAGACAATAAACTTTAACATGGCAAATCTTCCTACTTCTACTTCCTGAGTGATAAAAGGAGTATGCCACAATGCCCGATTTTATGTAGAGCTGGCTATCAAACTCAGGGCTTTGTGCATGCTACAGGACTCTACCCACTGACACATATCATAAGACCTGTGGTATTTTAAAACAAGAATGATTTAACGTCTCAAAGTTCTGCAGCCAAGCAATGCAAAATAGATCAGTGCCACATTCCTCAGAGGAACTGCATAAATCTTATTTCTTCTGCATTTCTGGTGGCTTCCATCAAGTGTGATGGTTCATCAGTCTGTGAAATCGATTGGCTTCTGGCACTCACATGGTTTGGTCAACAGTATTCTTGCTCTTGCAAGTATGATTGAAACTGAGATTTATTGGACCTTCATAATCTTTAACCAAAGCAAATTGTCCTCCATTATGTAGGTGGGCTTCATTAAATCAACTGAACACTAACAGAGCAAGACATAGCCATTATACACACACACACACACACACACACACACACACACACACACACACCACAAGCAAAACAGAACAAAAAAAAATTATTGATTCTCTTTCTCTGGAGAGCTTGGATACACTTTGTTGGTAGCTACATAACATGTCGTTTCTTTTCACAGTACTTTCTCCTCTGTGCACCACCACTGTTTCTCTTTTAATTTTTTTTTTTTTTTTTTTTTTTTTTTCTTTTCGAGACAGGGTCTCCCTGTAGCCCCAGCTGTCCTGGAACTCTGTAGACCAGGCTGGCCTTGAACTCAAAAAGATCCGCCTGCCTCTGCCTCCCAAGTGCTAGGATTAAAGGCATGTGCCACCACACCTGGCTATAATTTTTAAGATTATTTGGGATGGTATTTCTGGTTAACTCAGATACTCCACAATAATTGCCTAATCTAAATATTCTCAGTTAAAATATACCTGTGGACAATTTTCCCACGTATGACAATCATTAAACATTCCAAGTACATACCAAGTTCAATGTGTTATTACTTTAAAAATTATGTTTTATGTGTGTATTGCCTGAAAGTATGTAAGTACCCATATGTCATGCAATGCTCTCAAAGGTAAGAAGTGGTCAGATTTCCCAGGAACTGAAGTTACAGATGGTTGTTAGTCACCATGTGGGTGATGAATCAAAACCCAGCACTCTGCAAAAGTAGCCAGTGGTCTTATCTGCTCTCTCCCGCCCAAACGTGCTATAATTTTAACCATCAAAAGCATACTACTGCTATAGTTTCATGGCCAGAGCTTCTGCTCATCCAGAAATACGCAGCTGGCAACTATTGGGACTAATTACTTACTGGTTTGGATTTAGCTTTGTCAGATTCTTTCCTGATGAGTTTTGTAGAGAAAATATCTCATAGATATTTGGATGTTTTCTGTTAGTTATTTCCCAAAAGAAAATAGAGTGAATAAAGCTTTTTTATGTGTGTTTTATTGTGAAAAACTTACTATATTGTTTCTTAGATGAAGCTTGGAAGGTACAGAAGTTTGGATTCCAGGATAATTCTAACACTGATTTGGCATGTGGCTTTGGGTAAGTCACTTTTTAATTCATTATTTTCCTAATCTATTACATGTATTAGCTTTCTTGCACACTCTTTCAGTACTTTGACAATTATAAAGTTTATGAATGTGGGTATATAAACCTCTCTTTCTTATTATGATGCTCTCTATGACAGAGGAGTCAATCCAGCTGTTTCTTATTATCGTTCTTGCCTACAACCTGGTTGTCTGAGTAAATTACTAGAATATTCTAACGGTGACTCCACAATTTGACATTTTAAAGTGGGCCAGATCATTTTGAAATATAACCAACATATGTTAAGCAATGTTAACCCATTTAACATAACATATTTATGGGTACCTAAAACAGAATATATTATATATTATACATCAGCCTTGAAGTCTCAGATCACATGTGATACATTTTTTATACTGTACATGTGGCAAATTATAAATAAAATGATCAGTTTGTTTAGTACAAATTTTCTTAAAATTTAGTAATTTTTCTTAATAGCTTATGTATACAAAATATTTATATTAAAATATATTTTAAAATATTTAAAATATATAAAATATATTTTAAAATATTGCATTTTAATTATATTGCAAAATATAAATATATTAAAATATATTTAAATATAAATGTCAGGAATGTTTTCAAACTTTCTATAGGTAATCATTCCTATTATCTAATTTGCATAAGATTCAGGGAGCAAGGACTTATTAATCTTTTTACAGCTGTTGGATGCAAACAGTAGCTATAAAATTATTTTATGAGTATAATGATTACAACAATAGTAGCAAAACTTAGAAGATAACAATATTTTCCAATGATCTCAGTTACTCAGATTTTTTGTAGTTAAAATTTTTGTAGTGCCTTGACACAAGTTAATGTCATGGAACTACAAATTAATAAAACACTCAAATTTAATGAAACTTATAGTTAACTTAAAAGACTAAATATGTGAACTTTTCATGAAGAGATAATTGCAGTAGAGATTCTTAGCCCATCCAATGAAGAATAAGATGTATCTTTATCTCAGTCAAACAATTCCCTGAGTCCTTTACTTTTATTGTTATTTTAATAGATTGATGATCAGATTATGTGGTAGAGTTTAAATTAGAAGTTTTAATATTCCTGTTTTGTTAGTAAAAACACATTGAATTACATTCCTTTTCCCTATCTTATGCCTTATTGTACTTATTTTATTAATGAAATGTAAATTTGCCCACATCTGATATTTCTTAAGAAATTTCAGTCTCTTCCAAAATATATAAAGTACAGTTGCATAATTGAGCTTCTTTGGGAATGAGCACATTGCCAGTGTATATATAGCTTACTATGACAGAATATCCTAGTAAAAGAATGGATATGTCATAAAAGAACACAGTGTAGAATATTGTAGGAAGTTGAACAGCTACTGAAGAGAAGACTGAAAAGAGAGTTCCTATGTCCCATCCCTGTGAAGAGTTCAGGATGACAAAACATCAACCCATTATCATCATTTGTTTGCTTTTCTTATCATTTTGTTTGTTAACCTGAACATTTAGGGTCGGCTTGGTGCATTGTTTCATTTCCTATGTCTATTTTCACTTTTCATCTTTATTTTTCTATTGCACATCATCTTCAAGAGTAGTGCTGTGTTCACTTAGCATAATGGCTTCTAGATCCATCATTTACCTGCAAATTTCATGATGTCTTCTTTCATAGAATTCCATTGTGTAAATGTATCACTTTTTTTTTTTTATCCATTCGTATGTTGAGGGACACTTGGGCTGCTTCCAGCTCTTTGCTATTGTGAAGAGAGTTGTAATAAGCATGGTTGTGCACATATCATTGCAACAGGATGAGTCTTTGTGTATATACCCAGGAGTGGTATGACTGGGTCAGGGGGTAGGTTCATTTTGAGTCCTTTAAGAGTTCTCCACACTGCTTTCCACAGGGGTTGCATGAGTTTGCATTCCCACCAGCAGTGAATGAATGTTCCCATGTCCTTACAACCTCTCCAGCATTTGGTATCATTTGTTTTCTTTATCATAGCCAGTCTTACTGGGTTAAGATGAAATTTTAAAGTGGTTTTAATGTGCATTTCCTTAATTATTAGCAACATTGAACAGTTTTTGAGATGTTTTGTGGAGAGCGGGCATTGGCCAAAATGGTGCTTTGGACCCTGGCCAGGTCTTATCGCCTGATTGTTGCCTGACTGCCCAGCTCATTCCCCAGCCAACAAGAGAATGCCAAACCTGAACCCTTATTAGCATGTCCACTGACTTCCGTATATTGTGCATACTGCTTACAGACCAATGAGAGGCTGCCACGGCGCTCGCGTGCTAGCAGGAGGAGGGGTTGAGAGAGAGGATATAAGGAGGGGACACTGGAAGGAGGAGAGAGTTGGTGTAAGAGTTGCCTGAATAAACTGCGTCTGGAAGAACAAGAGTGTGTCCTCTCCTTTTTCATGCCGGCCGGGAACAGAGAGCGATGAGGAGAGTGGCAAGTGGTGGCCCATATGGGGAACCTCCGTTGGTGCGAGCACAGTTCAAAACCAGATGCAGGCAGGTGGGCTAGCCGGTAAGTTCCTAGGTAAGGTGGGACTATAAGGTTCTCGGAAGTAGAGACCATGGGGAATTCAAATTCAATGTGGCCATTGCGCGATGCCCTAAAGGAACTGCTGAGAGTGAAAAGAATTGGCATAAAGACCCAAACTTTAGATGAGTTCTTAGGAGCAGTAAATGAGATCACGCCCTGGTTTCTTGTGACCGGAAACCTCACGCCACATTGCTGGAGAAAATTGGGAAGGGACCTAATATTTGCTGAGGAACAAGGAATTCTGCGGAGAGGTGTAGTTCCGATTTGGAAATTAATAGGAAATTGCCTGGGCGATGAAGGGAGCTGCGCAGCAGAAATAAAAAAAAGGGGAAGAACTTCTACAGCAGCTAAAAGAGGAACAGGTGCCACCCAAAGCAGTTGAGGACGAAGAGCAGGATATGTCGGCTGATGAGTTGGAGAGTTTGGTAGAAAGCATGGAGCAAGTGAAGGTTAGCATACAGCCAGCAGCCCCGGGACCTCCACTACTGCCGACGGCCCTGGGACCCCCTATGCCTTTTGCGGTACCTGGCACTTTGTTTCATCCGGAGTGCTGGAGGGAGGTAGCTCTTTGTTGCTAAAGCTCTGAAACCAGTCAGACAGAAATTTATAGTTATAACAGTGTTTCAGACTTTTAATGCTCCTTTCAACCTGATTTCTGACAGTCAATATGTTGTTAATATCCTAATAAGGCTCGAGGTAGTAGGAAAGATCAATCTCAGGTCAACTGTCGGGTCTCTTCTGCGTACTTTACACATGCTCATTCTCCAGAGAGACCACCCATTCTTTGTTCAGCATATTTGGGCTCACACTGGACTGCCCGGTCCGCTAGCTGAAGGCAATGATTCAGTTGATAAGGCATCCAGAGCTCTGATGTCTTTTCTCTCCTCCCCTCAGGAACTTGCACGCACATTTCACTCCCACTTTCATGTTAATTCTAAAATGCTTGCCTCCCAATTTCACATCTCTTGAGCCAATGCTCGTGATATTGTAAAAAATTGTCATCAATGTGCCCCACTTCTGCTGCAACAGTCCCTTGGGATTAATCCCAGGGGTCTCCTCCCATTACATGTATGGCAGATGGATGTCACTCACATCCCTGAATTTGGCACATTAAAATATGTGCATGTCTCTGTTGATACCGCCTCAGGAATTATTTTTGCCTCCCTACACTCTGGAGAAAAGGCCCGTCATGTCCGCGAACATTGTTTCCAGGCGTGGGCAGCCTGGGGACAGCCTAAAGAGTTAAAGACTGACAATGGCCCGGCTTACACTTCAGGCTCCTTTACCTCCTTCTGTTTGATGATGGGCATTCGCCTCACTCACGGTTTGCCGTACAATCCACAAGGACAAGGCATTATTGAGCGTGCTCATCGTACACTAAAGGAGTGCCTTCAAAAACAAAAGGGGGGAATAGCCTCTGGCTCTCCTCCAAAGGAAAGACTTGCGATTGCTCTTTTTACTATTAATTTTTTAAATTTAGATAAGCACGGGCGGTCAGCTGCGGACAGGCACACACAAACAGACAACACTTCAAAAGGGCTTGTAATGTGGAAAGACATACTTACAGGAAAATGGTATGGCCCGGACCCGGTCCTAACATGGGCGAGAGGAGCTGTCTGTGTTTTTCCTCAGGATCATCAACAACCTCTTTGGATCCCGGAAAGGCTCACCCGAGTGGTTCAAGATGTGGAAGTGTGGGATACTCGTGATGATGGTGCCATGGCCCATGGCGATGACGGAAGAGCTTCGTTGGGGGCTGATGACAGTGTTCCCTAAACCTATCCCAGTCACCCATTCAGCGCAAGTATTCCCCCGCTTTTTTACAACCAATGATAACATGGAGGTCCCTTCTTTTTTTACCATTAGATGACACATTAGCAGCAGTACAAGAGACCATACACCTGCCCCTAAACGGATTACTGTGCTTCCAACTGATTACTAACATATCCCAGGACAGTGATTGTGTACGTATGCATAACCAGACAGGAGGCTGGTTTGATGCACCCCCTCCGGGGACCAGCCGGTCCAATGCCACATGGCTCAGGGGAGCTTGGCACTTTCAAACCCGTGCCTGTATGCGTATGGCCCCCCTTTGTGTTCCTTGTATATAATGGAAGCTATGAAAGAAATAATGTCACCTGTGGTAACAGGACTTGTTTCTATGCTTTATGCTGGAATGCTACCACCTTTCCTCTAGCGGTGGTATTTCGTGGCAATCGCAGCATCAGCTGCCACGGCTACAGCTGCGGCAGTTTTCCTGACATCAACTGTTCAGACAGCGGCTGCACTTAACAATTTGTCGGCTGGTGTTGCTGAGGCTATGACCAATCAACAGAATATTAATAATCATTTCAAAACAGGCATTATGTCACTCAATTAAAGGGTTGATTTGGTGCAGGATCAGCTCGACGTGCTTATACAGATAGCACAGTTGGGGTGTGAATGGAGACATTCTGGGCTCTGTATTACCTCTGTACCTTTTCAGAATCTGAGCCATGCAGCTAATCTATCACGCAGTCTCTCACATCATTTAACAGGAAACTGGTCCGGTGAACTCGACTCTCTATTGGAAGAACTCCGCTCATCCATCGTGCACATCAACTCTACACGAGTAGACTTGTCCATGTCTGAGGGTTTTATCTCCTGGATGTCGAAGGCGGTGTCTCACCTACAGCAGTGGGCTGGAACAGCGGGTTTGGGTTGCAGTATAATCCTGCGCGGGTCATTGTGTCTGTGGTGTCTGATGCGCATGCGGAACAATCAGCGCAGAGAAAGAGCGTTCTTCGTGCAGGCTCTTGCCGCTATTGAACTGGGCAGTTCACCTCAAGTTTGGCTTGGCATGCTAGAGAAGTAGTCAAAGACGGGTAAGACCCGCTGCATGTATTACCAACCTAAGACAGGGAACAAACCTATGCTGTTTGCTTAACCCCATGATGGGTAAGGAATACCTCTGCAGGGGCAACCTAAGACAGGCATTCTCTCTGCCATATTATAAAAGAAAGGGGGAGATGTGGAGAGCAGGCGTTGGCCAAAATGGTGCTTTGGACCCTGGCCAGGTCTTATCGCCTGATTGTCGCCTGACTGCCCAGCTCATTCCCCAGCCAACAAGAGAATGCCAAACCTGAACCCTCATTAGCATGTCCGCTGACTTCTGTATATTGTGCATACCGCTTACAGACCAATGAGAGACTGCCACAGCGCTCGTGCCCTAGCAGGAGGTGGGGTTGAGAGAGGGGATATGAGGAGGGGACACGAAGGAGGAAAAAGAGTTGGTGTAAGAGTTGCCTGAATAAACTGCATCTGGAAGAACAAGAGTGTGTCCTCTCGACAATGTTTCTCACCCATCTTTTAATTCTTCATTTGTGAAGTCTCTGTTCAGCTCTTTACTCCATCTTTTGATTAGATCAATTGCTTTCTTGATCCTTCGTTTTTGAGTAATTATATACTCTGGCTATTAATCCTCTGTCAAATATATGTATCACTGGTGAAAGTTTCCTCCCACTCTGTGTATTTTCCTTCACTTCTTTCATTGGACAGAAGCTTTTGAGTGTAATGAGGTCCAAATTGTCATGTGTTGAACTTATTTCCTGCTCAGCTGCTGTCTGGTTTAGAAAGTCTTTTCCTATGCCTCTATCTTATAGAATGCTGCCAGCCAATGTATTCTATCATTTTCAGAGTTTAAAGTTTCACATTGAAGTCTTTGATCCATTCGGAGTTGAAAGGTAGGGGTTTAGTTTTATTATTTCTACAAGTGGTGATCCAGTTTTGCCAGCACCATTTGCTGAAGATGCTGTCTTTCATCCATTTAGTCTTATTGGCCCCTTTGTCAAATATGAGGTATTTTTGTTCCATTGATCTCTGGGTCTTGTAGGACTGTTCTCCTGCTATGTATGAGCAGGTAGAGTAATGGAAAATTCAATTTATTGCCTGCTGCAAGTTACTTTTATAAGCAAAATGACATCATCTCCCAGATCCAATCATAAACCCCAGCCTTGCACCACTGTATACTGCTGCTCCCCATAGCATTATGTGTCTGGGCCACATTGCTCCCTCTTGGGGAGGGGTCGGAGGAATCTCATGACTTTCATGTCGCACCCTGAGGGATGCTAGCTGAGAACTAGCCCCTAATTCAAACTGAATCATCCCACATCTCCCTATTTTATTTTATTTTATTTTATTTTATTTTATTTTATATTTTTCTGAGAGGCAGACAAGCCCATGGGAGAGGTTTGCACAATGAAGGAACCTATCTGGAGTGCCAGGCAGGGGCAGGTCAGACATAAGATTTTATTTTTTACACAAAAACCAATTTGCCCCCCCAAAAAAACCCATGAGGTGAACTAATTGTCAAATACAAGTAATGAATACAAACAAACTTCATGCAAAACCAATTTGTAACTTGTTGTGTCTAAATTTGTACAACCCAAGATCCACATTGTCCAATTGGAGAGGCTTGTAAGTACAAGCATGTTCATCAAATAAAAGTCCAGTCTATACCACTGAATAGTACCAATTGTGTAGATGTACCACATTTTTGTCATCCACTTGTCTGTTGAGGAGCATTTGGGTTGGTTCCAGCTCTTTGCTATTGTGAAGACAGCTGCAATAAACATGAATGTGCGTGTATCTTTGCTGTAGGATGAGTCTTCGGAGTATATACCCAGGAGTGGTATGACTGGGTCAGGTGGTAAGCTCATTCTGAGTCTTTTAAGGGTTCTCCACACTGCTTTCCACAGTGGTTGTACAAGTTTACATCCCCACCAGCAGTGGATGAGTGCTCCCCTTTCCCCACAACCCCTCCAGCATCTGTTGTGTTTTGTTTTCTTGATCTTAGCTAGCTGTACTGGAGTGAGATGCTATCTGAGAGTGGTTTTAATTTGCATTTCCTTAATTATTAATGACAATGAACACTTTTAAAGATATTTCTCAGCCATATTTAATTCCTCACTGGTGAAGACTGAGTGAAGTAACACAGCCCCAGAAAGACAAACAGAGAATGGTTTCCTTCATTTGTGGATGCTAACACCAAATCCCCAAAATAAAAGGCAAGCTGAATGACAGTATGGTTATATTTTTGTTTATCTGAAAGCAACTATGTTGTTATAATGTGAATCTTTCAATGGGCTCTAGAATACACCCACCAATTATTCTCAGACTCTGTAATTACTCTATATGGGTGGAGAGTATGTATCCATATTTTAGAGTAATATGAAATTAACAGAGGAAAATGTGAATTCCTAAGCATAAAAAAAGACAGAGAAAGACGCAGGTCAGTTTTGGCAGAATGCATGATCTGGGATGGGATGGGGTGGGGTGGGGGGGAAGGGATAGAGGAATATGCCTGAACACAAATGAAAAATGATGTATGAAATACATAAAACATCAATAAATAAATTTTTAAAAAGACTCCAGTCTATATTGCTGTAGTCTCACAATTTACCCCAATCTCCTCATCCCTTACATTCTACCACACCTCCTTTTCTGCATGCTGTTCCCTAGGCTTTGGGAAAGGGGCAAGAGCTGGTGAGAAGCAAAACAGTCTATTTTCTCTTGAGATGTCATTTCAGACTCTGGTCTGTTCAGGCTCTTTGTTTTCATGGATTAGCAGTTTATCCAGGGATAACTTTTTAATTCAACTAACAAAATGCAAGCAGTAAGAGGTACAGGCATTTAAACAGTACTAGTTATGGCATATAGACACAAATATTTGGATAGAATGCTAATCTATGAATTGTGGCTTTTATATAAAGGATGACAAGTTTTTATTGTGGCTTATAACATCTCCTAACCACTAGAGGACACAAGTTTATGGCATCAGATGTGAGTCATTCTTCCAAGGAGAGAGCTAATAGCCAATTAGATTTGGGAGACATGGATACTCGGCTGTCACTGGCTGCACAATATTTCCAGGTAGGTGAGGTGTAGCTGAAGAGGCTTTCTTGACTCAAGGAGATCAATATTTCCTTCTTTGCTTTAGTGGTCTTTGGTAATGGTCTCTGGTATTCCAGAGACCAACTGTACACTTGCAAGTGTGGTCTCTGTACATCCTTCCTATGCTTATGCCAGGTCTTCAGCAGCAGGCCTTACCACCATTCTTCTTTTAGGGGCCCAGATCCCCTAGGCAATGTCTCCTTAGTGGAATGATTCATTGCTGCTACCAAAGTTTCCTCTATTAATATCTTTTGCTTAACTATACAGTCTTTAAATTTTTACAATTATGTCTAACTCTGAATAAAAAAAATTCTTTTGAAGTTCTTATGCCCATTAGTCAAGCAAAGGAGGTAACTATGCATGCTCTATAATGGATTACTGCTATAACAGTTGGCTCTCATTTACAGCTAGGGACTTCATTACCAGCATAATTTTCTTTTTCTTTTTTTTTTTTTCTATAAAAAGAAGAGGTAGGGAGGTTTCTTGTATTAAAACATAGCAGCACCTGGAAGACAAGTTTCATTGGGACACATTATAAGTAGCTATTTTAAATAGAATCCATAGAAGTACTATTTGTTTGTGATTCAGGAAATCTGAGGTTTTTCTTCCTTTTAATATTCAGATGGGCCAGCTTCTCTGCTGGAATTTCTTGGTCCATCCTGCATAGCCCAAAGACGTACCTTTTTTAGACATTTCAGTTGGTTCTGTTTTTACCTGTGGGAAATACAAGCCTTCTCTCATAGTTAATTTTAAGATTTTAAAAATGATAAATTTGCCTAGCATGGTGGCACACACCTTTAATCCCTGTACTTGGGAGGTAGAGGCAGGCAGATCTCTGTAAGTTCAAGGCCACCCTTGTCTACATAGTGAGCTCCATGCCAGCTGGCCCTAAAGGAAGACCGTGTCTCAAAAAGACCAAAAATAAGTAAATAAATAAAATTGAAAAATGTAACAAGTTTTAAAGTGTTTTCCATTTAACTGTATCCCAACGGGAGCCTTATTACCCCCTAGCTTTTTGTAGTTTTCGTTTTTATTTTTTGACCCATAAATCTCTAGAAGGCAGTTGTATTATACATACCTATAGATAGGAATCAAGGTATAAAGTTCCTTTAGATTTACCCAAACCATTTATCATTACACTGAATAATATTAATTTGGGAAGTAAACTTATTTCCTTTAGTCAAATTATCCTGCAGGTAAAAGAAATGTTACAAATGATACTGTATGATACAGAATTTATTGTTATAAATTCAATACATATTATAAATAAAATAAATATTATTAACATTTTATATTCAAAATTAGTTTAACTCTATTACTATTTTTATTAAAAATGTAACCAATTTTAATAAATAAAGGCAGTTTTTTTAAGTCTTAAAATATCATATGTAGACAAAGATTGGGCAAAATACAATACCTGCCAAATAGATTTTGACCAAATATACATTTTGCTCTTTAATGCTATATGACTAGAATATGACTTCAGAGAAATCAATTCCATCAACTTATATTGTTTATTTTGTATTTCTGTATAAATCTCTACTGAAATACCTTTCTACATAAATGTATAACAATTATTTTTTAACATACCATTTTAAACTGCAAAACTTATAGTCTGGGATTTTAATGACCTTTTTCCTCCAATCTCTGGGAGATGTTTTTTTCCAGGCCTGGCATGAAACCCTGCTTTAAAGATGTTTTATCTAGTTGTTAAATGCTGTACAATATGCATTAACTATACTTTAAATTACATCTAAAATAAAAAAGATTATTTTTTAAACTAATTTATTTCCTACAACACTTTAAAAATTTGACTTTTTGTCTTAGGCATTGAAGCAGCGCAACCAGCATGTGGCAGCATACACCCACAAAGCATTTAACTGTTAACCTACCTGTATAATTTTCTTAGTAATTCTTAACCAAGACAAGTAAATTATACAAATAACCATAAATTATTTTTTGAGGCTATTGTGAAACAGAAGTTCTCTCTGTGTTCCTTCTCCAGTTGCTTGTTGTTGTCATAAAGAAAGGCTACTGCTTTTTCTAGGTTAATTTTTTATCCCACCACTTTACTGAAACTGTTATATTAATTATATTAATGAAAGGGGAAGATTCAACTCAGAGGCATTTTAGAATAATGAAAATACATATTAACCTTTATATAAACTCGATTGATGATTGTTCACACCAAAAGTTATAGACAACTAGTTTTGTGTAGGGTGAATCTGTTTACAGTGAATTATAGTCCACCTTTTTAATACATGGGAATTTAGAAAGTCATAGGGATTAAAACAAGTACTCATACACACATGTGTGCATGCACACATACACACAAACATACACATGTACTAAAGAAAAAAGATTGTGAGACCAACCTGTGGAAAGTTACACTATTATTTTATACTCAATGAGAAGCACAAAATCATTTTCACAATTAAAGCACTGGAACCAAAGCCTGCACCTTTAGAAGACAGTTAAGATGAAGAACTGCTCCAGGGCAAGAGCACAGGAGAGTGCATTGAACACAGGTCACAAAACAAATCACAAGATTTGTTTTCAGCCCCCAAAAGCATGGGCTTCCCTGTGGGGCTAAAATTCATGCTGCAAGGTAGACTCTATGCCTACTAAAAAAGCCTCTAGAAGACAAGTGGAAGGAAGAGGAAAAAGTCCCCTTTCACAATTTCTCTGAATACCCATAACCTGGGAAGGCTAGGTGACCAACAGATGCCTCCAATCTGAGAACAGAATATCAAAATAGCATTCAGGGGCTCTGTAGAGGTGCCCTGCTGAGTGGGTGAAAACCCACAAAAGAGTCGAGGCTACAGATAGGTCTCAAAGCCTATCAGAGGAGGGGTCTCTGGTGCATAGGCCAAGTCCCCGTCAGAGCCATCCAAAGACATGTCAGCAGAGCTAACATGAAAATTTCCTCTGCTTCCATCCTTAGTCTGCACCGTTAATGATTCAGAGATGCTAAACTCTCTTCAGGCCAGAACTTGTAAAACAATAGCTACAGCAAGAAATGCAGTGAACCATGGCACAAGCACACAGTCAAAAAATATGTGCCATATATCCTAAAATGAGTCCTCCTGAAACGTAACTCCCTTAAAAAGTATATTTCCCATCTTACAGGGATTCTAACTTACCAGAGAGGTTTCCACACCCCACATAGAGGTGCCATAAAGTAGGAAGCTTCTCTTGCTATGAGCAGGTACAACACAGTCCTGCTAAGGGAAAGGGAGCAGTGGCCTCCACTGGCCACTGTGGTGAACCAACCCTTCGGCACAGAGGTCAGTTGGTTACTTTCATAACCCAACCTGAGAGACACTTCTAACCCAGGTCCTTAGCCCGGGAAGCAGAAAGCTTCCCATCTGGTCATGTTTTACCACCTACCCAAAGACTATTGGTTTCTGGGCAGGAATTTCATGCTGATGGCTGATGGTTTATCTTCAGCTTACACCCACTCACAATTCACACAACAGGTTGGTGAATTCACACAACATAGTCCCCACACTAGCTTACCAGGTTGGTGATCTGATAGATCTCATCCAACTCACTAGCCAGCAACACTCGAAATCCAGGCCTGCTTCAGACTGTATATGCACAAATTAACAGACCAAGAATTCTGTGATGATGGTAATGGAGAGTTTGATTTATTGCCTGCTGCAAGTCACTTTTATTAACAAAATGACATCATCTCCCAGAGCCAATCACAGACCCCAGTCTTGCACCACTATGTACTGCTGCTCTTTTTTCTCAGGATTGCTTTGGCTATCTGGGATTTTTGTTTTTCCATATGAATTTTAGGATTTTTTTCTAAGTCTATGAAGAAACTCATGGGGATTTTAATTGAGATTGCATTGAATCTCTATATTATTTGGGAAGGGTGGTAATTTTTATTATATTAATTCTTCCAATCCATGAGTACAGCATGTCCTTCCATCTGCTGGTGTCTTTTTCAGTCTCCTTCAAGAATTTAAATTTTTCATTGGATCTTTGGAATCTTTGGTCTGGTTTGTTCTGAAATATTTTATTTTATTTTATTTTTTGAGGCTATTGTGAAACAAAAGTTCTCTCTGTATTCCTTCTCCAGTTGCTTGTTGTTGGCATAAAGAAAGGCTACTGGTTTTTCTAGGTTAATTTTCTATCCCACCACTTTACTGAAACTGTTAATAATTTCTAGGAGCTTTCTGGTGTTGTTTTTTGGAACCCTTGGGTAAACTATCATGTCATCTGAAAAAAGGGATAGTTTGACGTCCTCTTTTCCAATTAGTACTCCTCTAATTTCCATTTCTTGTCTTATTGCTGTAGCAAGGGTTTCAAGCACTATGTTGAAAAGGAATGGAGAACTAGCCTTGCTGGGTTCCTGACTTTAAGGGGAATGGTTCTTATTTTTTCCCCATTTAGAATGATGTTGGCTGTAGGTGTGTTGTATATGGCACTAATTACGTTGACTATTCCCTCCAGTCCAATTCCCTCTAGAACTTTAAACATGAAGGCATGTTGAATTTTGTTGAAGGCTTTTCTGTATCAATTGAGATGATCCTGTGTTTTTTTGTCTTTTAGTCTGTTTATGTGCTTCATGAAATTTATTGATTTATGTATGTTAAAACATCCCTGAATCTCTGGTATATATCCAACTTGGTCATGGTGGAAGACCTTTTGGATTTGTGCCTGTATGTGGTTTGCAAGTATTTTCATGAGAATTTTTGCATCTATGTTCATTAATGAAATGGGTCTATAGATTTCTTTTTTACTTGTATCTTTGCCTAGTTTTGGTATTAGAGTGATGGTGGCTTCATAGAATGAATTTGGGAGATTTCCTTCTTTGTCTATCCTTCTGAATACTTTGATTAATAATGGTTTTAGGTCCTCTTTAAATATCATATAAAATTCTTCCATAAATCCATCTGGGCCTGGGCAGGGCATTTTTAAGTTAGGAGGTTTCATATTATTGTTTTGATTTCCTCATATGTTATGAGTCTGTTTAAGCTGTTGGTCTCTTCTTGGTTAAGCTTTGTTGATTTCCATGATTTCAGATATTCAACCATTTCTCTTAGGTTTTCAAATTTAGTAGAATATAGGTTTTTAAATTATTCTATGATTGTCTGGATCTTTTCATTATCTGTTGTGATGTTTCCCTTTTCATCCCTAATTTTATTGATTTGAAGTTTCTCTTTCTTTTTTTTGGTTAGCTGGGCTAGAGGTCTACCTTGTTTATCTTTAAAAGAACCAGCGCTTGGCTTCATTGATTCTTTGTATTGTTTTCTTTGTTTCTATTTCATTGACCTCTGCTCTGATTTTTGTTATTTCTTCTTGTCTGTTTGGTTTAGGATCATTTTTTGTTGTCTCTCAAGTGATTTTAGTTGTAGTGTTAGCTCATTTTTTATGTTCTTTCTGCTTTCTTAATGTAGGCACTTAGGGATATGAATTTCCCTCTTAGGACTGCTTTTAATGTTTCCCATAGAATTTGTTTTGCTGTATTGTCCTTTTCATTTAGTTCTAGGCATACTTTTATTTCTTTCTTTATTTTCTCTTGACACTTTCATTATTCAGGAGTGTGATGCTTAGTCTTCATGAGTTCTTGTGTATAGTAGGGCTCCTTCTATTGTTGATATTAACCTTTATTGCACTGTGGTCTGATAGAATGCATGGAATCAGTTCAATTTCTTTGTATTTGTTGAGGTTTTCTCTGTGTCCCAGAACATGGTCAGTTTTGAAGAGTGTTCCATGGGGTTCTGAATAGAAATTATATTTTTTGTTGGACTATTTAGTAGATGTCTGTTAAGTCCTTTTGGTATGTCATATTGTTCATTTCAGAGGTCTCTCTGTTTATTTTTTGTCCAGTTGACCTGTCCAGTGGGCTCAGTGGTGTATTGAAGGCCCCCACTATTAATGTGCTGGGATTCATCTGTGCCTTGAAGTTCTGAAGAATTGTGCTTATGAAGTTTGGTGCACCAGAATTTGGTGTGCATAATTTATAATTGTGAAACCTTCGTGGCTAATTTTTTCTTTGCTAAGAATATAATGGCCCTCTTCATCTCTTTTGCTTAGCTTTAATTTGAAGTCTATTTTGTCTGATATTATAATAGCAACTTGCTTTTTGGTACCATTTTCTTGAAATATTTTTTCCCATCCTTTTACCTTGCCTGTCCTTGAAGGTGAGATATGTTTCTTGTAGACAATAAAAGTCAGTGTCTCTTCACTGGGTAGTTCAGACCATTAATATTTAAAGTTATTATAAGACATGTATATTGCTTCTCTTCAATTTACTTTCTGTTTGGATATTTGATCTAGGTTTGTATTTCCACAGTTAAACATTCATTAAATACTTTCTTTTGCCACTTGGGGATAGTTGTTCTTTTGAACTTCTTTGAGTTTTTTCTGAAGGGTAGGTTTTCTAGACATGTATTTCCACTTTCTTTCATGTTTGTCATTCACTCCTTCTAGTTCTTTGATTAGTTTGTCTGTCTGTTTTTTTTTTGTTTTTGTTTTTGTTTTTTGTATTCCTTGATTTCTTTGAGTATGCCTATAATAGATATTTTAAGATCTGTGTCCTGGGTTATCTCCAGGAAGTTCTCATTGTGGGAGTCTTCTGTACAGCTGGTAGAATTTAGCTAAGGTTTATTATTTGGTTTTCCCATGTTATTGTTTTTTCATTGTATTTTTGGCATGTGGAATTGTTTTGTTGATTGCATTCTGTTATGAAGCTCAAGTGCATGCACTTGGGGCCTGCCTCCAGCTGCCTGCTGGGAGTCACCACCCAGTATGCCAGTGTTCATGCTCAATCTGGCAGCCTGTCACTGGGTGTCTGCTGGGAGCTGCCACACTGCCGCAAGCCAGTCCTGCCTACCCTTGGGTGCCCACTGGGGGCCACCACCATCCTTGCATGCTCTTAACCACGTTTTAAACAAATGTTCAGTAATATACTGTGTAGTAAGAAATACATTTCTTCCATGATTTCTCACAGTGCCCCAGATTACACATGGATTTTCTAGGCTGCACAGCCAACTGCTATTCTTGCTAGCTGTGTATCACTGGCCAAGTTGCTATACTCCTCTGAGCCTTCATTTTTGTCATTGTAATAAGGAAGTAATAAGTGGCACAAATTCCTGGCTTAGGATTCAAGCAAGGATGGCTCAGCCAAATTTTCCTCTGTAGAAATGATTATTAAATGGTGCTTAGGAAGAATTATTCTTTCCTATAAATATTAAAAATATTACATTTTCTAAAGGAATTCCTCTAATATGCAATGGTTAATGAAGTGTTTTTCAAAAATAACCACAATACTTTTATTTCATAGACACTTTCAAACTTTATAAACTTTCCATTAAAAAATGAAGTTCAATCTTTCCTAGAGAACTGACTCATTTTATCCTGTGGAACATGACAGCAAGGGTGACTACTGATACTGGGTCACATAAGCTCAATGAATTCTTGCTTTCTTTTTCTGCCCCCTTCTTTCTTGGTTTATCTGTCTTTGTCTCTGCATTTGTGATGGTTCCTCTGACAACCCAGTTTATTTGTTAACATGAATCCAAGGACACATGGAAATAGGTACCTGGTCCAGCCAAAAATTCCTGCCAAGGATTTGCTGTGGCCTGATAGAGTTAGCAAACCTTCATATAATGGGCACTTTGAACCCTCCTAACCTATGCTAAGTGGACTGAGATCTGCTACCATTGCCAAAATCTGCCTAAATCATGGATTAATGGATAAAATAAATGCTATCTTTCCTTTAAACTGCATGTTTGCTGTTAATCTACTATGTAGTCTCAATACCTGTTAATACTAGGGAAATCAGATAAAATTTACCTTAGAAAGTACCAAAAGAATTTAGGGATGTCAGATGTAAGCCTACCCAATATTTAATAATGACACAGTATTCTTCTTGCTAGAAAAGTTTCTACATGCTATTTTTCCTTTTGCTGCCTGAAATTGCTCAAGATAAAACACAAGATCCCTCTTAGAATTGGTGTTATTTGAAACAAATAGGGATGGTTCATCAGTTAAGAGCATCAGTTGCTCTATCTTGCTGATCAGGCTTTGGATCCAAGCATCTATATCAGCTTCCTCACAAACTCCTGTAACTTTAGCTCCCAATGATGTAATATCTATCTATCTATCTATCTATCTATCTATCTATCTTATCTATCATCTATCTATATCTATCTCTTCCACATACACACGTTCACACAGAAACATACATGTGCTATTATAATTAGTGTATTTGTTCACGATAATGATGATAATGTGAGCATGTGTGCATGCTTCTGTCCACATGTGGAATCAGAGAACATCTTTGTGGAATACCTTCTGTATAGTCACTTTCATGTGTGTTCTAGCATAGAACTCTTGTCACCAGGCTTGCATCGAAAATGACTTTACCTGGTGAGCACACAATGGAACATTTATAAAATGAAGGAATTATTGTCATGGTTTTTTTATGACACCACATCACACAATATAACTCACATACTCAGTGGTAGTAATGTATAATCTTTCTTTTCATAGGTTCTCTATTCAGAAATGAATAATGATAAAGTTAGCCTTAAGAAAATAATGCGGGGGGCTGGAGAATGGCCTAGTGGTTGAGAGCGCGACTGCTCTTGCAGAGGACTGGGTTTGATCCCAGCACCCCTGGCGACTGTGAAGATGTTCTGTATCTCCAAATTCTAGGAGAACTTCAGTTCAGGGAATCGACCCCCTTGCTCCGCGGATATTGTCATGAACTACAGGGCATCAGCATCTCACGATTTACTTATGACTATATCATGCTCATTTTCCTATGCCTCTGGGAGTGCAGAGGTAGGCGGTATTTGGAATTCAAGGTTCTAGCTGGTATCAGAGCGATTCTCAGCCGTTACATTCGTTGTGGCTATCAGGGAGACCCTGTCTCAAAAAGACCAATTAATAATAAATATATAATATATATTTTAATTATTTATAAAAAGAGATAACATTACTGAAATTTTGGACTGATTATATTAAAGAGAAGTTGACTAACAGTAAAATGGAAACTTCATTTTCATTTATGATAAAAGTAATTGTGCCATTTTGATTGTTGGAGTGGTCTTTGTCTGGGCTTGCTACCAGTGTTATTTCTGCTTTAGCAGTTGCTGTGGCAGAAAAGTGAGCAAAGAAAGGACAAATTCACAGACTCTTCTAGAATTTGGTTTGCAACTTACAAATGCCAAATGTTCACATTTTTCTGTGAATTTTTTATGAAAGAAAAATATAAATTTCACAGCTGTCATGAGAATAATTTGATTTATTATGCCACTGACAAGTAAGTAGTAGATTTATAATGAATATTCTGCCACAGTTCCTGTTTTAGTAAAATTATCCCACGTCTAGGTCCTGGGTTCCCATTGTTTGCTGACACATACCTTTCAATTGTGTTCCTAGTTGTTGACAGTTGCTTTCATTTGAGATTTTTTTTTTTTTGTCTTTTTAAGACAGGGTCTCCTCTGTAGCTCTGGCTTTCCTGGAACTCACTCTGTAGACCAGGCTGGCCTCAACTCACAGAGATCCGCGTGCCTCTGCTCCCAAGTGCTAGGATTAAAGGCGTGAGCCACCACGCCCGGCATTTTTTTTCTGTATGTGTATCAATGTACTGTCTGCATGCAAGTTTGTGCACACCGTGTCATGCAATGCCGCGGAGGTCAGAAGAGTGCGATGGATTCCCCTGGAACTGGAGTTCTCCTGGAATTGGAGTTTCAGAAGGTTCTCGGCCGCTCCTGTGGGTGCTGGGGATCGAACCCGGGTCCTCTGTAAGAGCGGGTCGGCGCTCTTAACCGCTAGGCCATCTCTCCAGCCCCGAGTAATTTTTTAAAATATGATTTTCCTTTATGTTTTTCAGTCCCAGTTAAGAAGTTCCAGGCTTTTCCAAGATGGCAGCTCTCAGTGCCTTCTGAACAGCTAATGACAAAGTCAGGGAGGGATACTTAGGGGTCTCCAATGACATTGTTGGTCCAAGGGCATTTGATCCTTAGGAACTAAAATTTGATGCAATTTACGATGCGGTAGACACCACCTGGGGGTGAGGAGACAAAAGGGAAAGCCCAGGTGTCAGCCGAGCCTTTCTCTTACTGAACCCAGGTACAGACCTTGGCACCTGGCCATGGGGGATCAGTTGGTAGATTATGCGTGGTGTACAGTGGTTTTGCGAGTACATCTCACTGGGTGGGTGATTGGGGCTCACCGTGGGTGTGGTAGATGACAGCCGCACTACACTGGAAGCAGTGTGACCTTCCAGCCCATGGGACCAGGGAGGCAGGTGCCTGGGGTCCTGGGGGTTATGCAGTCTGGGGTTTGGGCTGGCTTGGGCGTTGTGCGGCTTAGTCCTTTGGGCTAATTGTTCGCTTATTTGCTGGTTGGGTGAGGTGTGTTGGTCTGTACAGTGTTAGAATAGAGTTGAGATTTTGGAGCCTAAAGTATCCACACCTGTACATCAATTAAGAGATCAACAAGGGGGTGGAGAGATGGCCTAAGCGGTTAAGAGCACCGACCTTTCTTACAGAGGACCCGGGTTCGATCCTCCAGTCACCCACATGGCGGCTGGAGAACCGTCTTGAACTCCTAACTCCAGAACTCCAGTTCCGGGGAATCCGATCCCTCTTCTGACCTCCGCAGCCTTTTGCGACACTGGTGTGCACAAACTTGATGCATACAGTACATTCATACACATACAGAAATAATATAAAATTTAAAAAAAAAAAAAAAAAAATAAAAAGAGATCAAACAGAACACTAGGGAATATAGGTCAAAATCAGTTTCAGGTCAATAAACCACTAAAGCCTCACATTAGAGCATTCCCAACAGAAGCTACCCAAATGTCTAAAGCTCGAGGAAAGAAGAATAATACAAAAGACTCACATCAATTCTCCACCAAATACTAAAGCCCTGTTCAAGTACCCTTTAGTGAAGACCCCTCAGGATATAGATCTCAAAAGAGCAAAAATATATATATATGATTAGAGAAAATTAAGGAGTTGAGGGAATTAAGGAGCCTAAATAAAGGAAGTCAGGCACCTAAAAAAGACAGTGATAAATGAAAGATCACAAATAAAAAAAGATAAATTGAAAAATATAAAAAAAGAAAAATTGAAGAAAATTAGGTTGAAATGAGAAAAAAAAGCAACATTCCACAAACAACTAAGAAAGGATGTGAGAAACTTTATAATAGAATGGATTTGAAGGTAGAAAAATAAGATATCAAGGATTGGGGAGACAATATGGAAGTAGGATTGAATAAAACAATAAGAAGGATATATGAAAAATTAAAAAAAAAACACCAAGAAAATGGAAAATCAGGAATTGTGGGATACTATGAAAAGATAAAAACTACCAATTATAGGGATAGAGGAGGAAGAAAACTCAAAAGATAGTGATATGGCTCAGGTCTTCCACAGAATTTTAGAGGAAAATTTCCCCAATTTAAAGTGAGAGATACCTATACAAGTACTAGAAACATACAGAACACCAAACAGACACAACATGAAAAAAAATTCTCTATGCCATATCATAATGAAAAGACAAGGTGTTCAAGGCAAAGAAAGGATACAGAGGGCTGCAAAAGAGAATAAAGGTTACCTATGAAGGAACACTTATTAGAGTTACAGCTGATTTCTCAATACAGACAATGAAAGCCAGAAAAGCCAGGTCTAAAATGTTCCCGGTTCTAAAAGACTATATTTTCCAACCCAGAGTACTTTATCAAGCAAAAAAGTCTAATTATAATTGAAGGAGAAAGGGAAAAGTTCCATGACATAAATAGTTGAAAAGAATTCCTCTCCATAAGCCATTGCTTCAGGGAATACTTCAAGCAATACAAAAATCAGAGGGCAGGGATGACTATAACATAAATCACCACAGAAAACAAATGATACTACCCACTACAGAAATAAAAACCTAGGATAAGAATATACTAGAAATAAAAATGATTGGATAACAATTTTAATTCTTTCAACAACTGTTTTAATTATCAGTGAACTGAATTCTCCAATGAAGAGACAGACTAGAAGAACGGATTAAGAAACAAACCCCACCTCTTTTATTTATTTTATTTTTTTCTTGTCTGCAGGAATTTAAGCTCAACCTTTTTAAAGTGAAAGGGAAGGGAAAAAATATAACAAATTAAATGAGCAAATAAGAAACTAAGGAAGAAGCTTGCTAGTGTTAATAACTACGATAAATAGAATTTCAAGGAACTTCAGTTGTGTTTTGTGTGGGGGATATGGGTCACTTTAAGGTTTTTAATTTGTGGTAATGTGTTATGGAAGACTGTCCCATTTGGCTGGATGGGTATAAATATGGCAAACTTTAGTAGAAAATAAGATGCTTGTACTGGAATGAAGTGGTTAAATGTTTCCAGAGTGGAATGGTATACACTAAAGCTAGTTTACTAATGGTCTAAATGTGAATATAACCATAAAGGGTTGTAGTTGGTTTTCAGTCCATTCCTGGCTTGTATTGGACTTCCAGTTGTAGATTCAGATTAAAGGGGCATAGACAAGTAATGGGTTACCTATAACTACTGAAAGGTATTCTTTGTCTCTGTCTATTATGCAAGCGTTACTTTTGATATCTGCTCTTCCCTTTTCAAGATAAGTTGACTCAAGGAAACTAGGGTTACTTCCCTGAATCAGAGGCATGCAGCTCGGTAAGAGATAGTTTAGACGAACTTGGTAAAATTTATCAGCTTAGTTCAGGTCAATAGGCATATTTTCTGCTATTGGAAAATTACAAACCAGGATATAAGGTTTGGAAAAGTAAGAAACTACTTCTATTTGTGGTAAACTATTTACATTTAAGATATGCCTAAAATTGTTTAAATCTCTCTCATTGGCTTTGCCTGCTTAACCTATGGTGTTAAATCTCTTCCAGTCAACATCTATGCAAGGCTTCTTAGGCTTTTTTTCAAACTTTATCCATGTAAAATATAATAATTAGAAGTATCAGATTGGTGTAGCCTTGCTTTTTGGATGCTTAATACTGATACTTAACACCCATGCCAATTTGGCCAAGGGATTTCAGGGACATTTTTGTTCCTTGCCATCTGAGATCAATTAGTCTAAGGGGATTTTTGTCCAGGGGCATCTCTTAAAAGGTTCTGTAATTGTGAGTCACCAGGCTTCCTGTGCAGGGAGGGCTTGGAGATCCACTAACAGAACTCTAGGCAGTTTCCAGTCTATAAAGAGGAAACTCAATATAGAAGAAACTCACCTCATGCTCCAAACGGAAGCATGATCTAGCAAGACCTGACCTTGTCCTAGGTAGATGGAATTGGTTAAGAATTGATAGAGCAAGCCAGGTGCCCCCCACAGCCCCTGTCAAAAACCTGAGTGCCCCCTGAAGACAAGAACCTCAACTGACCTGAGTAAACAATGCTTGGTTAATCTGGGCTAATTGTGTGTACTTAAACAATCAAAAGGAAAGTATAACCAAAAGATAGTCAATGTATTTATTTTAAAGCCAGGAAAATTGTGCCTCCAGATATTTGGATTAAAGTTATATGAAATATTCTTGAATAGGCACAAAATCTTAGATCTTGGCCTTGACTAATAATGTAGGGTCACCCACAGCCAAAGGACAAGTTCACTATTGTTGTCAATTAATGCTCAATAAAATATCCTCTTATGCCTTTGATCTTAGCACTTGGGAGGCAGAATCAGGCAGATCTTTGTGAGTTCAAGGCCAGCCTGATCTACAGAGTGAGTTCTAGGGCAGCTGGGACTACAGGGAGACCCTGTCTCGAAAAGACTAAAAAAAATAAAATTTCACCTTTCTTTCTAGCAATTTTCTAAGCAGAAGCTTGTATCTTGACTATTAAAACATCTGGGAAGCAGATCCTGAGTCCAGACATCATGGCTACATGAACAGAAGGAGAAACCCAATAAATGGATGCTTTGAAACCCCTTGTCAAGAAATTCTAATGGACTTTTAAGATGGACATTTGAATTCACCTTGTTCTTGCTTCTACTGTTCCCCTGCCTAGATCATGTACCTAACTACTCACACCTTCATTTCACTTTTTCAGGCACTAGTCAAGAACTTTTCCCGTCTGCAGTTATCTTTTTGGGGGTCCTTCAGATAGATCTTCTGAGTGGGGATACTCCAGTTTCCACACCCAATGTCCCCTTTCATCATGGAAGAGATGAAAGAGGTCAGCATCCTGCATCCCTTCTGCCAACTGGGGTGACACTTTTCAGAGGGTAACATATCTAAGCAGCAGCTAGACATTGACTAGGCAGTTTAGGGATGAGACCCGCCTCTTTCTCAGCTGAGAACTCAAGGCTTCCTGGACCAGCCAGTAAACACATATCCTTCTCGTAGCCCTGAAAGAGTAAGAAAAAAAAAAGGGAAAAGAGAAAAAAATCGAGAAGAATTATAAACCAAGCCCTATAGATTGATTCTTTACTTCACCAGAATAGAAATCCCCCCCCCCCTATTTTCTTGCTTTGTTTTGTCATTATCATTTTGTATTGTTCTGGTTTATTTTGGGGGGGACACAAAATAAAAAAAATAAAAATTAAATAAAGAAGTTACTGGGTAGTAGAAAAGATCATAATTATTATGATAAAATTGATGCATCCTCCATAGCTTCTTCAGATACAACAGAACACACAATTCTAGCAAGGCCTGTCCAGGATCATGCCATTTCTTAGATACTCAATGTGGCAAGACATCTCTTCACCTCCAGTAATTTCCTAAAGAATTAAGAAAGAATTGGGACTGCAGAGTTGGCCTAGTGGTTAATACACCAACTGCTCTTGCAGAGGACCCTGTTTCGATCCCCAGCACCCACATGGTGGCTGAGAACAGCTTTAGCTCCAGTTCCAGGGGAATCTAACACCCTCTACTTACCTCCACAGCATTGCACAACCTACATGTACACAGTACATTCATACACATAAAAAAAAAAGAATTAAGCAAGAATGATCTTGGAACTACATCTGAATATTTTATTATAAATTCCCAAATACATAGACTACTTACAGTTAAAAATAAATTTATTTTTATTTTATGTGTATCTATATTATGCCTGCATGTGTGTAATTGCACCCATGTCATACAGCACACATGAAGGACAGAAAAGCTTGTTAGATTCCCTGGAACTAGAGTTATAGATAGTTACTAGTTGCTGGGATTCTAACCAAAGACTTCTGCAAGAACAGGAAATGTTCTTAACTGTTGAGCCACCTCTCCAGCTCCATATACATATTTTTGACAAAACTGCAACTCTTTTAAAGACATCAAGTTTGATTGACAAAATTTCAGGAACAAAGCGTTGCATTTTACAAGTATTATTTTATTAACTGACTGCTTCTACAATAATTTCATAAAGCTATTCTAGTAAAAACTTAGAATAAAACTGCAATTACAAAGTAATAGTGTTTTAAAGATTATGAACAAATCAATAATGCAGAGAAATAACTAATTTCCAGTAATTTAACATTATGAGATCATTCTAGATTCATATATTCTTGGATAAATATATTAGAATAGGGGGCATATAATATTTAAGCATCTGCAAAGCTGAATAAATAATTGGGGATGAATACTTCCTAATATATTCACCATGTAGAGCATGGGTTGAATTGACCCTAATATATTCCTAATATATATATATATATATATATATATATATTTCTTGATATATTAAGCATAGAGAGCAAAGGGTTGTGGAGTGCAAGTATCTGTATTTTACCTGCACAGATACGCATGCATATCAGGGTATGCATGTCCATTAGCCCATGCGATTGTCCAAATTATAATGGCCCATGCTTTTGTTAAAAGAGCCCTGTGGAAATCTGTATAATAAGTCATATAATCTTAAGAGCAGGTTCTTAACATCATGTGTCACATAATAAATGAGATTCAAAATACAAATACCAATATGCCTATGAAAATGACCAGAATCCAGTACAACAACAAACCCCATGTTCCTGGAGGATGTGGAAGGATGCAAATCTACTCAACACTGATGGGAATTCAAATTGGTCCCATCACTTTGGAAGAGATATTGACAGTTTCATTTGTTTCTTATATTTGCCTGCTGATGGCTATATATGAGTGTGCATGTGAGGAGGCCAGTGGTCAATATCAGGTGTCTTCCTCAATTGTTCTCTCTATTATTTTTTATAAAGGGTTTCTAAGTGAATTTGAACCAGGATATTGCTGATTTAGCTGGAATGTCTGGCCAACCTGCCCAGTGAATGCTCCATTCTCTGACCCTCAGCACTGAGATCAGAGATGCATATTCTTATGCCAATTCAATTTGGGTGTTGTGTACTCTAATTCAGTTCCTCATATTTGCACAGTAGGCACTTTACTGACTGATCCATCTCAACAACCCCAATTTTGAGAGTTTCTTACAAAGCTAAAGTAACCTCACAATATGGCCCATTAATCATATTTACTCTAAGGTGTTGGAAAATGAACAGATATAAACACTCTATATAGATACTTACAGTACCTTTTATCTTACTTGACAAAATCTAGAAATAACCAAGACACTTTTTCTTTCTAGATGGAGATATGTCAATGATCACATACCTAAACGATGTAATATTATTTCTATTTCTTGGTAAAATGAAATAAAATGCCAAGCCAAGAAAAGACAGGGAAACTGAAATTTATATAATTGTGTGAATAAAGTCAGTACAATTACCCAGAAAAGAAAAAAGATGGAGCTTAGTAAAATGATCAGTTCTTGGGGCTGGTGAGATGGCTCAGTAGGTGAAGACATCTGACATGTAAACCTGAAGAACTAAATTCAGTCCTTAGAATCATTTCAAGCTAGAAGGAAAGAGCTGACCACAAATTTGTCCTCTGACATCCACCTCCACAGGTGCTGTGGCAATTGTGTGCTCACACAACCATTACAGTACTACACACACATGTGTGGGACCATCCCTGGCTTTTACGTGAGTGCTGGTATCTGAACTCCAGTTCTCACAACGATTTTTAATTCTTTTTTTTTTTTTTTGGTCATTTCCCATGTGAAAACTTCTATTTCTTTCAAAAAGTTTTAATACTCCTGAGTCATTGCATGCACACAACTGCCCAAGGTCCCCTGTGATGGATCATTTTCCAATACCTAGTGATAGATCATTTTCCTTTGCCTCAAGGACTTATTCAAACTACCAACCTGCTGAAAAAATTTTAAATACTTCAATTTTATCATTTTTTTCTTCTCCAATTTTTAATGAATTTTTGTCCATTTCATATAATACATCTTAATCAAATTTAGAGTCCTTTTTCTCTCCTTAATCCCCATAGCCCCCCTACCTACCAGGTTTCATGCATTCAGTCATATATGTTAACTTCTATATGGTCAAGCATCTGTATCCAGATGTCCCTCAGTGCAAATTCATTGAGTACATTCTAGTCACTCCATGTGGAGTCACTCCTGAAAAGAAGATCTACTCTGCCTCACCTCACAGTAATCATTTCTCAATATTTCTTGCCTAGGATTGGGGCCTGTTGCCTGTTCTATGCTGGCTTTTTGTCTGATTGAATTGGGATAGGTCTTGTGCATGCTGTATTTTATTATTTTTATTTTATGTGTATGAGTGTAGTACCTGTATCTGTAAGTGCACATGTGTTGTGCAGTGCCTGCAGAGGTCAGAAAAGAGCATTGGATTCCCCTGGAACTATAGTTAGAGATGGTTGTTAGCTACCATGTAGATGCTGGGAATTGAACACAGGTCCTCTGCAACAGTTAAGAACCCACACTCTTAACTATTCAGCCATCTCTCCAGCCCCACAAAATATCCCAAGCTTAAGCTACACATATACAATGCAACTTCTACACTTAAGATCCATGCAACAAAGAACAATCACTAAAAGAACACTAATGAATCTCTTAACTCTCATTAAGTAAGATTCTACATGAAACAGAGAGCCAGGAGCTCATAAGATCATAAATGGCTGGAGTTAGCTATCTGCAGAGTGTGGGTTCAGGGACAGGTAGTCTATATTAAGTTTCAGTCACTCAGGGCTCAGGGACCATTGTGGAAGATGTTGGAAATATTGTAAAAGCCAGGGAAGTGATGCATGAATATATGGAAATAGAACCCTACAAGCTTCTGGGACTCTGATCATATGCACGCACAATGGTGTCAGCAGGCACAAAACTCATGCAAACTCTCGACAAAAATCCATCATGGAACTGGGAAAATGGGAAACAGAACCCAATCTTAGTTGAAGAAATATTGGTAGCTGATTACTGTTGGGTGAGGAAGAGCTGGTCTTTTGTAAATTGAAGGACAATCATTAGGCTGACTACAACGTAGTGGATGAACTTGTACTGAGGAATGTCCAGGGACAGTAGTTTGGCACAATAGGGTTTAACATAAATGAAAGAATTTATGAATTCCAGTGGGGGTCTGTGAGAGGGTGTCAGTGGAGAAAGGGGTATAAAGATGATTAAAATTAATTAAGATCTTTCAAAATGCACCAAAATTCAATTAAATATTAATAATAAAAATGCCAAAAAGAGCCAGGGTGCCTGCCCGCAAAAAATAATGAGTGACCCTTGAGGACCAAATCCTTAACTGACCCTGAGAAAACAAAAACCTTGGTTAATCTGGGCTAACTCTGTGGCCTTAAGCACCCACAAGGAAAGTATAACCAGAAATAATCAGTAAGGTCTGAGAAATTGATTTTACTTCAGGTATAAAATTTGAGAATCCTCTAAACCTTCAATGCCAGATGGGGACTACTGAGATATCCAGTTTTGGGACTGAGTGGCTACTGGGATTTCAGCCTCTTCAGAGTGTAGACTGCCATTGTTGGACTACCCAGGCTGTGCCATGGAGGCCAGTAAAGGAAGATCAAGACAGGATGGGTGCTTGCTGGACTTCATTTGGGTGACCATGGGGGGAGGGACCCGAGTGTGGAGCACAGGGGCAGGATTGATGGTTGTTTGGGCTTGGAGCACAGGGGCAGGTCTTTATGGTTGTTGGGCTGCCAAGGAGGGAAAAAACTTCGAACACTTCCTTGGGGGATCACATGACCATCTTTTTAAAAAAAGCAAAGAAAAAACAAAAGAAAGAAAGAAACTCCTCCAACTCTGTGCATGAGGTGTATGTGTGTTCGTGATATTTATATAGGTATATATCTTGAAGCAGTACAAGTGAGAAAAAAATGGAATTCCATCTTTAAAGCATCATTGTATTTTGAGGCTTTTTTTGGATCACAAGTTTCATTTATGCTTCTTTTGTGAGGTGTATTATAAAGTTCAACTTAAAAATACAAAAAAAGAAAAAAATACCTAAATATCAGTACTCTGCGTGTGTTATATGATAGGTTCACCTGCTGCAGATCAGCTTTCTATTATATCTTCTAGAGTATTCTATTTTTATCTTAATTCCCAACACATTTCTTAAACACCATTTAAACTGATTTAATTCATTATTATAATTTTTGCGTTTTTTAACTTAAACAAAACTACATACTCTCTGTTATTACATAATCCTTTTAAAAATATTCATAAAAACCTATTAAATAAAAATAATGAAAGAAATACAAATAGCACTTTAAGAATTCAAATAAATACTAATAAAAAAATAGAAGAAAACAAAAATTAAAACAAATTAAAAAAACTAAAGATAATAATAATCCCATACAATTAATACTAGATTAAAACAGACTCTCATATAAAACACACTTTCTTAATTAACATGATTTTAAGATACCAAAGAAAACGGTGGAACAATGTAAATGTTTGTAACTTTTTATTTAGACTATATTAATAGTTCAACTATTAATATACACATGATTTAGTACTAAAATATTTTAATACAAGTCCCTGTGTATACCTGTCCAGAGGAGTTTGTACCAATACAGCTTAGCTAGACATCATTTACCATGACTCATTCATTGTCTTGGGTCTAACAAGGCAGAAAAAGCGAAGAGTGGAGTACCAGGGGGGCAGTGATGGGCAGGTCAGGGAGGCGAGACAGCGAAAAGGGGTGGCAAAATCGCGAAAGAGAGGGCATAGGGTGGGACACTAAAACACAGAGCGGCGGGGCGGGCGGAGAGAGGTGGATCGAGAAGCAAAACAGGAAGATAGGTAGAGTGGATAGTACACCCGGGACGGAACATGCTCAGGCGCACAGCAGCTTTGTGGACGTCGTAACATCTGAGCGGTGTTAACATGATTTTCCATCGAAAGAACAAAACCTGCTAAGGAGGGCATATCACACATATTTCACCTTACTCAAGGATATCCACCTTAACCATATGGACAAAATGGATCAAAAGTCGAGAGGAAGAGCCTTGTCACTTGGAATACCTTGTACAACTGTCCTTGCCCTTGTCTACTGTCATTGCCCTTGTCTACCTGTCCTTGCCCTTGTCTACCTGTCATTGCCCTTGTCTACTTCTCTTCCTTCTTCTTTCTTTCTTTTTCTTTTCTCTATATCTCTCTTTTCTTCTCTTTTTGAGACAGGGTCTCTTTTTAGTCCAAGCTGGCCTGGAGGTCACTATGTAGACCAGGCTGGCCTTGAACTCTCAGAGATCTGCCTGCCTCTGCCTCCTGAGTGCTGTGATTAAAAGTGTGTGCCACCATGCCTGGCCCCGTCTCATCCCCTTCTCTTCTCTTTCCTCTTCTCCTCCTCTTCACATTCTTTTGTCCTGTATTTTCTCCTCTCCTGGCTCTCTATTCCCCTCTCATCTCTTCATCCTCTGTTTCTCTTTTTCTTCTCCACTTCCCCTTTTCTTCCTCCTTTCAGGTAAATACTAATGTGAAAAAATGCAGGCAACTTTTTAAAAGAATATCAACATTTCTTTTCTGATTCTGTATCTATTTTTATGGAAAAGTTCATTCATTATCAAAGCAACCTACTCTAGAGGTTTTGAGTCAGTATTTGGTGTTTATTTTTTTCACCTATTCTTTTGCGCAAATATTTATGTTATTATTTATTAAGGCAAAGCGAATAGACATAATACTTAGTGTTTTTATTATCTTTGAGTTTGTATACCAGACATGAAAGAAATGGTAAACCACTTTATTATTTATTCAGATATTTTCAATTTTAATAATTATAAACGCCATACAACAAAATGTACTTAATTCTTCGAACTTTTCACATAAATCCTATAATTTTTGCTTTACAAAATGGTTGAAACAGTTTTATGTTTTGTATGTACAATTAATTCTTCCACAGAGATCATTTTCTTCTTATTTCACACTGTGTCGGCCTCTGCCTCCACCCTCCCAAGGGTCGGGCTATGGTTGTTCCCTTCATTTTAGCCTTCAATGGTTAGTCAGGATATGATTATCTTTGGAGAAAATCATTTAATAAGTATCATATATAAGCACGCAGGCAAATCATTCATCCATTACATTGTCTTAAAGGACACATTTTACTTTATTATTAGCTCGATAGATAGATAGAATAAATCATATATATATATATATATATATATATCTATCTATATATTTTTTTTTTTTTATCTGAAAATCATTCAACTAGGAAATGTGAAGAGTTGATGTTTACTAACTTTACAAATGTTGGTTGCCTATAAAAAATATATGACTAATTAGCGGGTTGTGGCACATGTCCTATTAATCCTAAGCACTTGGGATGGCAGAGAAGGCGGATCTTTGTGAGCCCAAGGTCCAGTCTGGTGCTACATAGCAGGTTTCAGGACAGTTGGGCTACAGGGGGAGACCGTCTCGTAAAAAGACCCAAAAAAAAAAAAAAAAAAAAAAAAGAATTGAAGTACAAAAAAAAAACAAAACAAACATTAAATGACAAACAAAAAATACCCAAGAATGTGCTGACAAAGATCCACAGCAGGTAAATGTACTTGCAGGAACCCTGGGGACCTGAACTGTATGTAAGACGTCATGGTGTAAGTACCATATAGATTCTCTTCAGATCTCCAAATGCTGACCATGGCACACTTGCACCCACACTCACACATATCATTCACACACCTACAAACACATAAATAAATTAATAATTTTAAAAAAAAATTTAAAAAAAAAAAAAAAAAAAAAAAAAAAAAAAAAAAAAAAAAAAAAAAAAATTATTATTAAAAAATAAAATTCTGAAAAAAATGGACAATTTTTAATAGACATAAACATGATATGTTATGAATGATCTGGACCTAAAATTCATATTTGGACATTACCAAATTATTAAAACAAAAATGTCAAAATACAGCAAAGCTAACTTACTGAATGGATTTTAGAAATGATTGGTTTATTATTGTTAATTTTTGGAGTTGAGGACTATGTTGCCCAGTCTGACATAGAATTAGATTCCAGTGGCTCTTCTGGTTCAGCCTCCCCAGAAACTGGGACCACTGCAACGTGCCGGGCTTGGCTAATGTTAGCTAATATTAAATTATAAAGTTCACAACATAGATATTCATGAGCTATATTCTATTTTTTATTATATCTGCTTGTTGACAGTTTCATACATGTATAGAGTGCTCTCTGGTTGTTCTCTCCTCATACCCTTTCTTTCCTTCCTCCCATTACTTCCAAACATCTCCTCCCTAGTTTTCCTTTTCCACATTCACAACTTTATTTCGTTTTTGTTTCTAATTTATTTTAACTAGGGATATCTGTGTGACCCTTGGGCTGTGACACTAGCTTTTTGAGCTTGATGGAGTAACAGGAAGTACAAACTGAAGGTCATGATTCCCATTTCTCTGAGTGTGCCTAGGAGACATCCTGGCTGAGAGGATGTATTCTGCTGTTAACTTAGAAGTCTGGAAGGTGTTATTCAGTTGAACCATATTGAATGCTACTAAAGTGACAAAGTAGACAAAAGCTCTAATTAGAGTTAATCATTGAAAATTTTTGTCTCTGTGCAGAATGGGTCTATGGAATCTTAGAGGGTGCTTCTTGTCTCTGAGACTGATGATAGATACATAGATAGATAGATAGATAGATAGATAGATAGATAGATAGATAGAGATAAATAAATATATAGATAGATAGATAGATAGATAGATAGATAGATAGATAGATAGATAGATAGATATGTTCAGCATCTGTTTGGAAGGTGGCATAGGTAGCAAACAGATTTCTTACTGTTGATCTGAACCACATTGGAAGCACCAGAATTCTTGCATGCCTGTGGTAGCTTCTTGCACTTGTAACTCCCACTTGAAGTTAATCTAGCTAAGATATAAAGAATTATGGAGACAGGGAAAGAAACCTTTTTCCCTTCTCTAATTCTTATCTGTGGCTCTTGTTTCTCTTATCTCCTCTTATTGGATTTATTGGAACTTGAGTACAATAGCATACATCTTACTGAAAGTCCTTGATTTGTGATTTACACTTAAGGCAAGAATTATAATATTTCATTAAATTGGATATTTTATCTTTGTTTTCCAATATCCATTACTGGTATTAGGCTGTTAACTAAGTTTGCCTGAAAATAAGTGGTAAGTTAATTCTATAGCCCATTAATGGATTAACATTATAAAAGCACAGTTGCTTTCAGATAAAAAGAAATATAACATTAACATTGTTCAGCTTGCCTTTCAACAAGGGATTTGATGCTACCATCCACAAATGAGGGATACCATTTGTTGTTTGTTTTTCTGGGACTGTGGTACTTCACTTAGCATAATGGCTTTGAGTTCCATCCATTTATCTGCAAAGTTCTTGATGTTTTAATATACTATATATTAATTATTATATAGAAAGATATTATTTAAGGTGATAGGATATTCGAGCGTTATATACATATATTATATATATAGATATATAGTATATATAAGGTGATTAGATAGTTTAGGTTTAGTTTATCTTATGGATATTTAATAGGTCTATTCATCTCATCTTAGCCTATCCTTATCTACGTTCATCTTATATTCAGTGCTACCTATTGCTATCGACCTATTCTATCTAAGACTCAACTTCAAGAATGACAACTATATTGGTAAATGGAGGAATTAGAAATCTTGTTATCAAGAGTATACTAGTGTTCTTCATCATGGAGTAAATACAATTTTAAAAATTTAAAAGTTGATAGATAGGCAAGTAGACTTATCTTGAAAAATACTATGATAATACTAATCCGCTTGCTAATTTTTAGAGTATCATCCAATAAACAAAAGAAGTGCAGCCTAAATTTCTGTTACCTGTAATATCATTGGCAAGGGAATACACTGGCAGCTAGTGCTGTGTCAAACTGAGTGACTAAGAGGGAGTTTTTCAAGTATTTTAATTCTGTATCAGGATTAAGTGCCTAACTAAATTTTTTTCCTTTAATTATCTGAATCATTGTTTGATATGGTGGGGGCCAGTTAGTACAGGCAACAGCACAAGATCTTCACAGTTATTTTTATTTAGTGAACAATAAATAAAATATGTTTAACATATGCAATATTAGAGACAGATTGGAGAATTTATAGACTATTGACTTCATGCACCGTAATGGTAAGAAAGACACATCAAATACGAGTAAGTCTTGTCTTCCCTTGCTTGAAAGCACTCATGCACGGCCCGTTTCTATGCATTTCCTGACCCTAGGGTATTAGAAAGGAAATACAATGGGGCCTACCAAGGGAATTCTAATCAATTAACAATCTATATCTGGAAGGGGAAAAAAAAGGATGTGTGGACATTTGTCTCTGGATTTATAGGTGGCGATACTCACTGTACTATATTGAATTGTTTAGCTAGATCCATGTATAACGTGTAGAGATTTTCCCAGGAATATGGAGCAAGAGAGGGTATAAATAATGGAGAAACAAAGATATATATGGAGGTGTATTGGGTGTGAAGTGTGTGAAGCCGCAGAGAGGGGGGTGTCCTGGGGGGAGAAATAGCATACAGTGCTATAGAAACAAGTCATAGTAGGAAAATCTGACACCATGTAAAGCTTCCTAAAATGTACAAATAAATCAATGTGAGAAGAGTTCAAATGGCTGTCAACTTCTATAATGGAACGCCAATGCCCCTACTAGACACCACAATGGGTTCCAAATAGTAAAGCCGTCAGGTGCCAGAATGGATTAGCCTATTTGGAGCTAATTGGGGCTATGGGATTCTGAAGGATCCGTTGAGCCTCGCTAGAATCCCTGGGTGCAGACTGTTGCCATTTCTCTTGCCTCAATCTCTAAACCGACATAGTGGTACAGAGAATGAAGCAACTGTGTTTTCTGCTATTAATAGGGCATAATAGAGATAGCAGTTGGTGCATGCTCGGACAGATGTTAACCCCACTATCTAGTTTATTATTTATTATTATTGTTTATTTTATTTATTTTTAATTCCTTGAGGATTTCATAGAGTAGGACAATGTTTACACATTATACGTTAAATCCTTATCTGCGATTCTGTGAACCTCTCAAGCTACATAATTAACTGGTTTGGATATATGTGTCCATTTGTTATATGTAATGGAGTTAATATATCTCAATCCATCTAAGGATTGGTTTAAGCACCGTGCTGCATACAGTGAATCCATACCTGACAGTATTATTCTGCCAAACGAACCTGTGGCTAGAAGTTTGTAGCCTAGGGACAAACCAACTACTATTTTCCCAACTAAATACAAAACAGTGTCAAATCTTACTCTTAATGACTTATCAAATTCAGGATATAGTGGTCTCCTGTGATCAAGCAAGCACCTCTTTGTCAGTCAACCAGCTACCAACTCACCTGGCCTGGAAATACGTGTGGGTCAGAGTTGAAACTACCGCTGGATCTGGAACTCACCTGGCTAGCCAAAAGTCGTATCATCAACCGCAATCTATTGGCCGTATAATGTGCCTCTTATGCTGGCTCTCCCCTGGAGAGAATAACCCATGGCTGATGCCAAGTAGCTTGAGTCATCTACTACAGTTAGGATGATAGTTATATAGAACCACAGTATATGACCTGCTGTCGAATATTAAAGCAGGGGGAATATTGTACATGGATTAAACAATCCAACCATGTGTTCGGATTGCTGAAAGTTTAAACTGGACCAAAACTATTAGTGTGGGTGCTTTAAATACCTATAATTGCTTAATTGCTGTGGTTTCTCATAGTAGGTGAGTCGAAAGTTATTCCTGAGACAAATCTGTCAGAAACGCCGATGAGAAGGATAGCAGCCAGAATGACCCAGAGAGGCCCCGATAGTCAAACAGCTCTCCAGTGAGTAGTGGATTGTTTACGTTTCTCATCCACCTTTGCCGCCTTTGTCTAACTCTAGGGAACAACTCTCGGAAGAGGGGCGTGGTAGATGATGTAAGGCTGCGAATTGGGTGAATCGCAAACTACAGCAAGTATTGGATACTGCATTATTTGATCACTTGATTGAACAAAACACTGTCACCGCTCCCACTGGATGGTGGGGCTATAAGGTGTTGGGCACAAACAGTCCTCACAGATAGGTTTTCATGAAAGGATGCTTGTACTTCATTGGATTTCACTTAATAGCTAAAAATGAAAAAAAAAACTGAAGAGAAAGAGTCAGGACATGTTATGGCAAATGCATGACTGGGATGGGTGCGGTGGGGGGAGGAAAGGGAAATAAGCCTGAACTGAATTGGAAAAATGTATGCAAATGCACAAAGCATCAAAAAAACACTAGTTAAAAAAAAAAAGAAGTGGCAGCCATATGCCTCGTAAATCCCAAATCTAATTGGTTATAGCTCTCTCTTAGGAATAACACCACGAGAGCTGATGCCACAAGCTTGAACATCCTCTAGTGGTTAGGAGATTTTTTTAAGCATAACCTGTCATTTTTAAGAAAAAGCTAATTTAATGTATTAAGATACCTTTATTCTCCCAACATCTGTGTCTATACCAAAGTACCTACCATAACAATATAGTAACTGTTAAATACTTAATTCAATTGCTTGTGCTGTCATTAGCAGGAATTGAAAAGTTTATCCCTGACAAAATTGTCAGCCCATGAAATGGAAGACAGCCAGAATTGACCAAGATCCCAAAACGACATCCAGAGAAAGTAAACTGTTTTGCTCCATTCACGCTGTGCCTCTTTTCTTAAGCCTGGGGCAACAACTCTCAGCAAAAGAGGGGAGTGTGGTAGAATGTATGTGCTGATTGGGGTGAATGGGGAAACTACTAGCAATATAGCTGGACACTTATTTGATCAATTTTATGTGAACATACCAGCCCCCCAGCTGGATGGGGGACCCTTGGGCTGTGTGGTTTTGGACACTGACTTGCAAAATTGGTTTTTACATGAAGGATCTTGTACTCACTAAATTATTACTTATTGTTAAAAACTTGAAAAAAAATAAGGAAGTATTGAAAAATAATCAGAATTAGTGCATCTTCCACCCTCAGTCAAATAGCTTTTTGTAGTAGATGGTGATTAACGCAGGGTCCGCGAGTGGTCAAAACAGAGAGAACTAAAAGACTATGAATGCACAGAAACTAAATGGGACATGTCTATCATACTCCCTCCTCCAAAGGGTCAAGAATCCATCACAAGAAGACTGGACAGACAGACTGGTAAGACATAACACAGCACCACAACACAACACACACGACAGCCACACACACCATTTCATTTGCACCTGCCAAATAAATGAGGAAACCTACTGACATGTAGTATGCTGTGCTTTGTTTGTATAACAACAACAGTTGTTTATTTACTTGTACTCACAGGGTTTGGCAATTTGAGTCATTTATTTTATACTTTTAATATTTTGTAGTGTGTGAGATTGTGTGTGTGTTGACAATGAGACAGGGAGAGTGGATTCACTAGAAGGAAAGAGGTGATTTCAAGACATTCAAACAGGGTGGTTGGACATATGATCAGAGTGGTTGTGAAAGCCTGAATGAGACCTGCCATTATGGCTGAAGTGCGCCTCTAGAGAGCCTATTGATACTCAGAGTGGTTGTTGGAAGAGCGCGTGAAGGAGGCCTGCTCATGCTTGAAAGCCTCCTAAAATTCCATAGATAAGTAAATGAAGTGGGTCAACAATGGACCCACGCTCTAAACTAAGGAGCTTACAGTTTTTGTTTTATAATGTTACCCTGATAGGCCGTATTGTCTCATAGCTGGAGTATACTAGGTTTTTTGTCACACAGCGTATAGGTATAGCATATATAGAGCAAGTGGTGCAGAGTGAGTGCGTTGTTGTCTTTCTTTGCTTCGATTACCTTAAGAAATATATTCATGTATTCATTTTAATGGTTATGAAGGTGATGTAGTATTTAAACTAATTAAGTACCCTGCCAAATACGACGAATAAAAATACAACAGCTCACCCTTTTTTAATGAGAAAAAGTAGCCATGCAACGTTTAGAATTATTAGTTTTCAAACTCACAAGACAAATTAGGGAGGGCAGAATATCTGTATTTATACCAAATGAAACCTAAGTGTTGTAGAAATTGTTAAAGAATTGTTTAGATTGAATATTAATTAATTATATGTTAAATGGGTAATTTTTGCCTGTCTAAACTATATGGAGCAAACTCAAATTTCAAGAAATTTGTGTATAAAAGCGATTTATTTGTTTTTCCATGCAGTTTTAAATGATAATACAGTAAGGGGAATAAAGACTGTCAGAGTCAAGTTCATATCCTGAGATCTAAGCTATCCACTTTTAAGGTAATAATTACATTCTCTATCTGTGTCCTAGTTTTTTACCGTCTAAATTTTATCTTATGCGATTTTTGGTTCTTTTTTTTTTTTTTGCGTTCTTAATATTTTATTCAGGGGTTTTGCTACCACTTTCATAAATATCTTAATCAAATTTATAAACTTCGGCCTCCCGTCATAGTCTCATAGCCCTCCTCCCTCAAATTTCGAAGGTACATTCCTGTCAATATATTAAGTGCATTCAGTTAGGCATCTCTATCGGCAGTGTTCACTTGGTGTCATAGTCCATCTAGCTGGAGTCTAGTCAGGCCTATCTATTTGTACACTGGCCCAAGTAGAAGATCTACTCTCACTTTGCTTCAGAACTATATCTATGTTTACCTTGGTAGGACTTTATAGTTCATTCCACATCCACACCCGGTGTTCGGAACTCCAAAGAGGGCGACAGAAGGAATCTATACAGCCTGAGGGTTGATGCCGTCAGAACATAAGTGTGAAACAGGATGGCTGTTGGTCTAATGGAAACTTCTCATATAACTTTTTTCAGCAATGCTGACATGCATTGTCAATGAGAGTACCATGCACGGATAAGCAAAAACCCAGCCGAGAAGCAAACAGGGAGAAGTGTGTCCCGCAGGACCTGCAGACTCTGTGGTGTCATTTGCTTATGAGTTCACAATATTCTACCACCTTCAGATAAAGCTGCAAGGTTTATCTGTTCTTTTTTTCCACATATGGATTCGTTCCTTTTCTTAGAATACTAAATTTCAAGTTTTCTCTCTTGTTCAAACAGTTCAGCTAATATTCCTGATTGACAGAAAATAATCAAGGGTTGCCTATGAGAATGAGATCATCTATGTACCCCCTGCCCCCCCATCAGGAATCTGCAGAATGTTCATTATCCAGAGAAGCATTTGACAGGGACACAGGAAGCATAGCTTGTTTTTTTTTTTTTTTTTAATTAGTTTTTATTGATGCTTTGTCATTTCAAATTTTTTCCAAATTCAAGTTTCAAGGCTTATTTCCTTTCCGCTCCCCCACCCCCCCCCCATCACAGATCATGCATTCTTGCATAACTGTCCTGCCAATCTTTTCTCTCTGTTTTTTTTTTTTTCATTGTAGCTATAAGTGATAATCCCATGAGTACAAATAGCATGCTTCAATGCAAACCTATCTGCAGCTGTTTGCTCCAAACCCCACAGCCCACCATCCAGGGGGTGACAGTGTTGTTTGTTCAATTAAGTTGATCAGAGCTGAGTTCCATACTATGTTGTCTGTATTTCACCATTCACCTCAATCACCAGCCCTTAACATTCAACCAGCCCCTCTTCCGCAGGTTGTTCCCCTTACGGCTTAGAAAGGGGCACAGGTTGGATGAGAGGTAAAACAGATCCCCACTCTCTTCTGGTAGCTGTTGACTCTTGGACTCTGGTCAATCTGGCTGTTTCCTTTCATGTGTTGACAGTTTGTCCAGGAAAACCTTTCCGATCCTACCTAATTGAAGAATCAAAGCAATTAGATATATAAGTATTGTAAGCAGAACACAATCAGTTATGGTAGGTACTTTAGCATAGGCACATGTTTGGATATGTTATCCATGTAATTACAATTTTCCCCCCTGTTAAATAATGACAGGTGTCTTACTGTGTGCTTATAAACATCTCCTAACACTGTAGGAGGATAGAGCTTTGTGGCATCAGCCATGGTTTATTTCTCCAAGGGGAGAAGACAATAGCCAATTAGATTTGGGATATACAGGCACATGGCTGCCTCTGCTGGCAACAGTATTTCCATGCAGGTGAGGGTGTGCTGGTGCTTTCGGTGGAGTCTGTCTTACTCAGGGAGACCCATATTTGCTTTATTGGGTTAGTGGCCTTTAGTAACACTCGGTCTGGCATTTCCAGAGGCCATTCTGTACACATTGCATGTGTGTCTCATATCACATCCCTCCGCGATGTTTACATCAGGTCATTCGGCAAGCAGGGTCTATTGCCTCTCCTACTGTAAGGTATCCCAACTATAGAGTCAAGGAGCCTTTACCCTTTTGGGGGCCTTGGTTCCCCTGGCCAACATCACCTGGTAGAACAATCCATTTGCTGATGTCAGAGCTCTGTATTAATAATTTTGCCTGAGTGCATAGCCCTAGAACTGTTAGTATATAATTTGGTTCTGAACAGAGAGTAATCCCTTACCAGTTCCATGTCTATAAATCCCATTCATAGTTCAATTAAAGAAAGCAGTTTTACCAGGTTTATAAGAGATTACCTCACAATATTGTCTCAATTTAGCAAGTTGGGAACGACCTCATCATCGTCATATTTTCTCCTTGTTCTATGAGGGGGAAGGCAAGAAAGCTCTCTCATTATCAAAACCTTTGAGGCTATCCTTGGAAGGTAAGTTGTCATTAGGGTTCATTATAACTAGTTGTTACTGTTATTAGTGATGCCAGCAGAAGGGGTCGATTGTTTACATTGGCAATCTGAGGCTTTTTTTCCTTTGAAAGTTCTTGAAGACGGTGTCAGCCTTTCCATTGCACTTTTTGAGTCATCCTACTCAATGCAAACCATGTTCTTTCTTTCTCAGCCGTAAGTTGGTGATGTTTTGCGTATGGAACAAACAATCTTTCCATAGTTATTTTATAAGATTTGAATTGCATAGGTTTGAGAAAGGTTTCATCGTTTTCTGTCCCCCCCTTTTTTTTTAACGCATATAAGTCTCCAGAAAACAGTTGTATTATACTGATATAGTGGGGAAGTCAAGGCACAGATTATCAAATTCAACCCATGTTGTTTGTTGTGACTATATATGATTAACTTGCGAACCAAACTTAATTTTTACGTTAAATCATCTAAAAGAATGCTACAAGAGTGATACTGTAACAACCGAGAAATTTATGAGAACCATTTGTTATGTTCAATCCCAAAGGTTCTTGTCTACAGATTTTATGTTTAAAGCATAGTGGGCAACATGAATTATATCTCCCTTTAATTCAGATTGCATTACCATTTTTATCAGATTGACTGTAAACGCTATGTTGTTTAATATATCACAATGTTTACTTTTACTAAGCTCCAAACACCATGGTGTCTGTACACAGTGTTAGGCGAAACTGGGTACGTTGTTGAGGCTCGACGTCAATTAAATATGCCTTTAATTGAATATGCACCTGTCCTCTCCCACACATCCCCCTTCAAATTCACCATTTCAGTCCATTTTCATGATGCAGTCTTTCCTGTTGTGTCTTTTACTAATGCATCCCTCTCATGAGAAATATTTATATTCTGGGTGGTTGGTACTTCAAGTGTGGGCCCTTTTTGCTCTTTCTGAGCTTACTTTCTTAGATTAAAATATTTTCTCTCCATAATTAAGCATGGTTAGGAATGAGGGGACTACAGTAAAGATAAGATGCAGTATTCATCTGAAAATTCAGGAAACATTCAAGAGTCCTAAATAAGAGCTTATCATAGTTATTCATTTGTTATTTACATTAATATTCTATAGCAAACTTTTCAGTAGAGCAATGCTGTTTTATTTAAAGTAGCATAATTCAAAGGAAAACATATTCCTTAGCCTACTAGTTGTAACATTTTGGCCAATGAATATATACTATAAAACCAGCCCTCTCTTCCAGCACCTCGTCCCTGCCCTCCCACAAAATCCTATGACTCTATTTTTATAGTTTGGGGTGAAATTATAGATTTATATAAATGAAATAAATAATTTTCAGTTTGAACTTTGAAAATATGTTTTTGGTAAGTGTAAAATCTAGCACTTTCTTCTTTGGCTATACTTTTTTTCCCCCTATGTCTTCAGATAAAATGTCTGTCGCTCTCTTCCAATTGTCCTGATTCATTCATACATTCATTCATTCATTCACTCTCTATTTCCTCCCTTCCTCCTTCTCCATTACTCTCTCTCTTCTTAAGATCTACTATTATGTCATTAACATCTGTTTACATTGACAATAAATAAATGGTCTCTATGGGATAGAGATACAATGATATGTGTTCCAGCTTTATGGCTTTCCCATAGCATTTGATCTTCATAATGTGCACTTTCTGCTATGATCCAATTCATCTTAAATGCAACTCTAGGAATGTAGACTGTTTGGTTTTAATTTACTAGGTTGTAACTAGTGGTATTTTCTCCTTGGGTATTGCTTGGTACCCATAAATTATTTGGTAGCAATTATCTCCTAAAATGTGTTCCAATGTGGCTTGAATTCTAAGTGAGCCTTCAGTTAAAATATTTCTAGGAATTTACAGTACTTTTCTTTCTGTTCTCTCTTCTAACAGAAAAATTGATTATTCTTTGGCTTCCAATATGTGTAATTTGAAGAGTGTATGAACGACTTTCACCAAAAATCACCACATCTGTGTATGACTCCATAACACATTATGCTTGTGCAAATAACAAAAATAGATTTAAGCCTCAAAATTGCCTAATAATTTCCAGTTTGTCATATAAGCAGTTATAATGAGAATCCAAATGCATCCAGTATAAGTGCTGCTAGTTGTGTGTATAACACAGATATTATCAGTCTTATAGACAGATGAACATTAAAGACAGCCAGCATTATTTTATTAGTTGAGAATCTTGTGTTTGACTTCTCAAAGGCTCTCTCTTAAAGTGCATTGGTGTCATTCTTGCTTCCTCTCATTTAAGGAGTATTATACAGATGAACAGCAGTGGTAATGATAATGCCATTTTCCTGATCTTTGGTATGTATAATCAATTAATCCCCACAAACTGTTAACCAGAAATAACAATGAAGTTTCAGGGAGATAAAAAGTTGATCTCTGTTCTTGTAGTCACTAAGAAGTAGCATTAGAAACAAATTCAAGAAATAGATGCAAGAGTTAATATTTCTGACTACCCCATGGATAATAGACTTTAAAATAATAGCAGGTACAATCAGTAATAGGAATAATATGTAAGGGCTATGTGAGGTGGTATATACCTTTAATCCCAGCACTCAGGAGGCAGAGAAACCAGGGGATTTCTGTGAGATTGAGTCTAGCCTGGTCTATATAGTGAGTCTAGCCTGGTCTGTATAGTGAGTTCCAGGCCAGCTGTTGGTACAGGTAGACCCTGTCTCAAAAAGACAAAACAGAAAACAAAATTAAAACAAAGAAAATAATGTTTAAGTCACATGTCCTAAATGATTGTGAAAGTCAAAGATCTGTTCCCAGGCACATGATTATGTAACAGGTTTTCCTCATAATCAACAGGAAATCAGCTTTAGTGTCAATCAACTGGTTAATGGATAAAGAAGATGTTCTATTATATACAGCAGCAATGTATTAATCCATAGAAACCCAATCCTGTCTTTTAGAGTGCCATTAATAAGCCTGAAAGACATATTTTAAATGACATGAACTTGGCACAGAGAAGAAAATACAGCATTCTCTCAGATATATGTGCAAGATAAAAGGTTGCTTTGTATAGAAGAAAGTAGAAGGTAGACACCAAATGTGAGGGAAATTAAGGGGAATCAAGGAGAGTTTAGTTATTAGGTACAAAATTATAGTTAAATATCAAGTAAGAATTCTGGTAGTCTGTCATGGAATGTTAAACAATAATTAATTGTATTTTTTAAATGAAAATATAGATTTGGAATGCTCCAAGCACACACACACACACACACACTATATATATATATATATATATATATATATATATATATATCACATTAAATTGAGTGGGGAGCAGGGGGAACGCACAGATAAAGGGAAAGGATCCAAATACCATCAACTATATTATACAAAAATTGTAAAAATTCAATAAAAATTAAATTTAGAAAAAGAACTAAGAAAAACAGAAAAGAAAAATNATATATTTAAGGTGATAGATATTTAGGTTATCTGACTTGATCATTATAGGTCTATCATCCATCTTCTATCTATCTAGTCATCTGTATATCATCTACCTATCTATCACCTATCTATCTAAGACTCAACCTCAAAATACAACTATATGGTATAAATTAAAACTTTTATCAAGATACATGTTTTCATCATGAGTAAATACAATTTAAAATTTAAAAGTTAAGATAAAGTAACTTATCTTGAAAAATCTATGATGAAACTAAACCTTGCTAATTTTTAGAGTATCATCCAATAAACAAAAGAAGTGCAGCCTAAATTTCTGTTACCTGTAATATCATTGGCAAGGGAATACACTGGCAGCTAGTGCTGTGTCAAACTGAGTGACTAAAGGGAGTTTTTCAAGTTTTTATTTCTGTATCAGGATTTAAGTCCTAAACTAAATTTGTTTTCCTTAATTATCTGAATCAATTGTTTGAATGGTGCCATATATACAGAGCAACAGCACAACTTCACAGTTATTTTTAATTAGTTGAACATAATAAAATAGTTACATAGCAATAAAACAGATGGGAAATTTATAACATTGAACTCATGCAGCCGTAAATGGTATAAACCATCAAATACAGAAGTCTGTCTCCCTTGCTTGAAAGCACTCCCACGGCCCCGTTACTCATTTCCTGACCTCTATGGGTATTAGAAATGAAATACACCTACCAAGAATTCAACAATAACATCTATATCTGGGAAGAAAAAAAAAGTGTGTGACATTTGTCTTTCTGGATTTAGGTCATCTCACTGACAATGATTGGTTTTAGCTAGATCCATTAACGTGTAGATTTCCCAGGAATATGAGGCAAGAGGGGTAAATAATGGAAAACAAAGATTAAATGGAGTGTTGGGTGTGAAGTGTGTGAAGGCAGAGAAGGGGGGGTGTCCTGGGAGGGAGAAATAGCATACAGTGCTATAGAAAAAGTCATATGGAAAACCACTACTCTAGAAACTTCCTAAAATGTACAAATAAATCAATGTGAGAAGAGTTCAAATGGTGTCAACCTATAATGGAACCCAATGCCCTACTAGACACCACAGGGTTCCAAATATAAAGCCCAGGGCCAGGAATGGATTAGCTCTTTTGGAGCTATTGGCTAGTGGGTTCTGAGGACTCCTTGAGCCTCCTAATTCCTCAGGCTGTTGCCATTTCTCTTGCTCATCCTCTAAAACATAGTGGTAAGAAAGACACTGTTATTGCTGTATTTATAGGGTATAAAGAAATCAAGTTGGTGCTAGCCTGGAAGATTTAACCCCACTAGCTAGTTTTATTTTTATTTTATTTTATTTTTTATTTTTTATTTTTTATTCCTTGGTTTCAATGAACAATTTTACATTATCATTAATCTTATCCATCTGTGAATCCTGCAAGCTACAATAATTACTGGTTTGGATATATGTGTCCATTTTTATATGTAATGGAAATAACCAACCAATCTAAGATTGGTTTAAGACCTGCTGCATAAGATGGAATCCATACCTGACAGTATTATTCTGCCAACGAACCTGTGTCTAGAGAGTTTGTAGGCCCTAGGGACAAACCAACTACTATTTTCCCACTAAATACAAACAGTGTCAAACTTACTCTTAATGACTTATAAATTCAGATATAGGTCTCCTTGAGTCAAGCAAGACTCCTTTGTCAGCACCAGCTACACCTCACCTGCCTGGAAATACTGTGCAGAAGTGGCACCTCACCTGCCTGGAAATACTGTGCAGCAGAGGCAGCCATGTGCCTGTATATCCCAAATCTAATTGGCTATTGGCTCTCCCCTTGGAGAAATAACCCATGGCTGATGCCACAAGTTTACATCCTCTACAGGTTAGGAGATGTTATAAGCCACAGTAAGACCCTGTCATATTTAACAGGGGGGAAATTGTAATTCATGGATTAACATATCCAAACATGTGTCTATGCTAAAGTAAACTACCATAACTATTAGTGCTGCTTAAATACCTATATATCTAATTGCTTGTTCTTCATTAGTAGGATCGAAAGGTTATTCCTGGACAAACTGTCAGCCCNGGGAAAGGGAAATAAGCCTGAACTGAATTGGAAAAATGTATGAAATGCACAAAGCATCAATAAAAACTAATTAAAAAAAAAAAAGAAGTGGCAGCCATATGCCTGTATATCCCAAATCTAATTGGTTATTAGCTGTCTCCTTGGAGGAATAACCCACGGCTGATGCCACAAGCTTACATCCTCTAGTGGTTAGGAGATGTTACAAGCCACAGTAAGACCCTGTCATATTTTACAGAAAAAGCATAATTCATGGATTAACATACCATCCAAACATCTGTGTCTATACCAAAGTAACCTACCATAACAATTAGTACTGTTTAAATACCTGTACATCTAATTGCTTGTGCTTCATTAGCAGGATTGAAAAGTTATTCCTGGACAAACTGTCAGCCCATGAAAGGAAACAGCCAGAATTGACCAGAGTCCAAAACGACAGCTCCAGAGAAAGTAGACTGTTTTGCTTCTCATTCACCTGTGCCCCTTTTCTAAGCCTGGGGAACAATCTGCAGAAGAGGGGGTGTGGTAGAATGTAAGTGCTGTGATTGGGGTGAATGGGGAAACTACAGCAATATAGACTGGACACTTATTTGATCAATTTGATTGAACATACAAGCCCCCCCAGCTGGATGGTGGGACCCTTGGGCTGTGTGGGTTTGGGCACAACTGCTTGCAAATTGGTTTTACATGAAGGATGCTTGTACTCATAAATTATTACTTATTGTTAAAAATGAAAAAAATAAAGAAGTATAAAAAAATTCAGATTAGTGCATCTCTCACCTCTCAGCAAATGAGCTTCATTTTGTAGTAGATGGTGATTAACACAGAGGTCCGCGAGTGGTCAAAACAGAGAGAATAAAAGACTATGGAATGCACAGACCTAAATAGGACATGTCTATCATACTCCCTCCTCCAAAGGGTCAAGAATCATCACAGAAGACTGGACAGAATGATGGTAAGACATACACACACACACACACACACACACACACTCACACACACACATTTTCATTTGCAACCTGCCAAATAAATGAGGAAACTACTGACATGTATCTGTGTGTGTTTCTGTGTTTGTATAAACAACACAGTGTTTATTACTTGGTACTCACAGGGTTTGGCAATTTGAGTCATTTATTTTTACTTTTAATAATTTGTATGTGTGGGTATGTGTGTGTGTGTCACAATGAGACAGGGGAGATGGATCACTAGAAGGAAAGAGTGATTTCAAGACACAACAGGGTGGTTGGACATATGAACTCAGAGTGGTTGTGAAAGCCTGAATGAGACCTGCATATGCTGAAGTCTCTAAAATCCTATGAACTCAGAGTGGTTGTGAAAGCCTGAATGAGGCCTGCATATGCTGAAGCCTCTAAAATCCTAGAATAGAAAGAAGTGGGCACAATGACCCACGCCTAACTAAGGAGCTACTAGTTTTGTTTTAAAGTGTGACCCCTGATAGGCGGACCATGCTGGAGTATATAGGTTAGTCACACACTAAGAAGCATAAAGGCAGTTCAGATAGGTCTTGTTCATTTGCTTTGCTCTCATTACCTAAGAATAGTTTCATGTATCATTTATTTATTAATATGTAATTTAAAATGACCCTCCAAATACACAAAAAAAATACAACACCCTTTTTAATGAGAAAGTAGCCATGCAACTTTAGAATTATAGTTTCAACTCACAAGACAAATAGGAGGCAGAATATCTGTATTTAACCAAATGAAACCTAAGTGTTGTAGAACTTGTAAAGCATTTTATATTGAATATTAATTAATTCAATGTTAAATTATTTTGCCTGCAAACTATAACAAACTCAATTTCAAGAAATTTGTGTAATAAAAGCGATTTATTTTTCCATGCAGTTTAAATTAATAAAGTAGGATAAACTTCAGGTCAAAGTTCATTCCTGAGATCTAACATACTTTTAAGGTAATAATTACATTCCTCTATCTGTGTCCTATTTTACCTCTAAATTTATCTAGCTGATTTTTCATTTCTTTTTTTTTTTTTCGTTCTTAATATTTTTATTCAGGTTTTGTACACTTCATATAATACATCTTAATCAAATTTAAACTCCCTCCCCATACTCATAGCCCTCCTCCTCAAGATTTCAGGTATTCTGTCATATATATTAAGTCCTATTCAGTTAGGCATCTCTATCCAGGTGTCACTTGGTGCAAGTCCATCTACTGGAGTCTAGTCAGCCTATCTATTGTCACTGCCCAAAGAAGATCTACTCTCACTTGCTTCAGACTAATCATTTACCAGGACTTCTATATTATACCACACCCACGCATGTCTCAGGGAACTCTGAAGAGGGGACAGAAGGAGTCTAACAGCCGGGGTTGATTCATGAACATAAGGAAACAGAGGCTTTTGGTCTAATGGAAACTTCTTCATATGAACTTTCAGCAATGCTGACAGCATTCAAAAGACCCATGCTAACTCAGAAGAAAACCCAGCAAGCAACAGGGAAATGGGTCCCAGGCTGCAACTCTTTCATTTCTTATGAGCAAAATATCTACACCTTCATAGCTCAAGGTTTATCTTGTTCTTTTTCACATGAATTTCGTTCCTTTCTTAGAATACTAAATTTCAAGTTTTCTCTCTTGTTCAAA
>VZQC01008557.1:343732-355783 GCA_009823505.1 Rhizomys pruinosus | reverse complement strand
ATCCCTTAAAGGCAGGACATCATCGGTAAGGCTGCCCCCTGTCACCACTCCTCTTCAAGTAAGTGTAGAAACCCTAGCTAGGGCAATAAGGCAAGAAAGGAAATTAAAGGGTTCTAATTGCGCAAAGAGGAAGTCAAGCTATCCCTTTTGCTGATGTATGATTGTCTACTAAGGGATGCTTAAGAACATCCACCAGAAAACTCCTAGAAAACGATTAAGAGCCTTTGGTAAAGTCGGCGTAGGATACAAAACTAAACCTAGAAAAATCAGTAGCCTTTCTGTACCACTAACAACAAGCAATTGGAAGAAATACAAAGGAGACCTTACCCACTCACAATAGCCTGAAAAAAAAGTAAGATTACCTAGGACAAACCTAACCAAAGACACCAAGGATCTCTACAACAAAATTTTAAAAACCCCTGAAAAAATGAAATTTGAGGAAGACATCAGACAGACTGGACACAAACCCCTCCCATCGCGTACCTGGATCTGGGGAAAATAAATATGTAACAAAATCGTCCATCTACCCAACACTGTCCGTCAGATTTAAGCGATCCCAATAGAATCCCCAAGAGTTTCTTCACACTCTTGGAAAAAAAAATCCTTCAATTTCATTTGGAAAACAAAAGACCCGAATACCACAAAGCAACCCTAGTTGAATAAAGAAGCAATACAGGGAGGGATCTAACTATACCAACACAGAACTGTATTACTACCAGGGCTATAGTCATTAAAGGACAGCCTCTGTACGGCACAAAACAGACCAGTTGACCCAATGGAATAAAACTGAAGATCCAAACCCTGAGCTCAATACAATTCAGCCACCTCAATTTGACAAGGTGGCCAAGAATCGCACAATGGAAGAAAGACAGCATCTTCAAGCAAGTGGGTTTCTCTGGCAAAAATGGATCACCACTGTAGCAAGAATGAAATACAACCCTACCTCCTCACCTTGTACAAAGGTCAACTCAGGCATGGACCAAAGACTCAATCGTGAAACCCAAAGCTCTGGGAGGTGATAGAAGAAAGACTTGGCAGCATACTATCAAGACATGGTGTAGGAAAAGGACTTTCCAAATCAGAACAGCAGCTGCACAAAGATAAATAAGATTCGACAATTGGCAAATGCAGGACCTCATTAAACTCAAAAGCTTCTTACATCAAAGGACAGCAATAAAGGAAGTGAGGAGTAAGACCCGAGTCAAGTAGGGCAGGAAACCTTCACAGCAGATGCATTCTGACAAAGCATTAATTCCATAGTAATACAAGCCTACCAAAAAACAAGAAGAAGAAAACAATGAATCATTCAAAAGATGGAGCAAGATCTGGGAAAGAGGACTTCACAGAGGAGGAGTGAGAGAGGCCGAGAAACACCTAAGAATGTTAGTTGTTTCAACACTCTGAAAAAAAATAAGAAATAGCAAATTAAAAACCATAGATATCACCTTACTCACAATAAGACTGGGCTAGGATTCAAGAACACGAATGATACCGAAGTGTGCTGGAGAGGTTTTGGGAAGGGGAACACTCATCCTTGCTGGTGTGAATTGCAAACATGGCAAGCCCTCATAAAGCGGTGTTAGAATGAGAACAATTTAAAAAGACTCAAAAGTGAGCCTTCCATTTGACCAGTAGCATACCACCTCCTGGGGTATATACCACAAGACTCAACAAACTACATGCAAGACATACAGCACAGCTATGTTTTATGCAGTCTGTTCACAGATAGCAAAAGCTGGAACCAGACCCACGTTGCCCTTTCAACTTGAGGAGTGGATAGAAAAATGTGGTACTGTATACAATGGAATACTATGCAGCGTCAAAGAGGGACAACATCTATGGAAATATTTGCAGGTAAATGATGGAGCTGGAAGACATCTTGTTAAGTTGAAGAAACACAGTCCCAGAAAAAAACAAACGACAAATGTTATCCCTCATATATGGATGCTTGAAGTCCCAACACACCCAGATATACAATATTTCTCATGGAGAGGATGCATAGTAACAAGAACACAACAGAAAGACTGCATCAGAAAATGGACTGAAATGGTGAATTTGGAAATGGGGGATGGTGTGGGAGAGGACACGGGATGATATTCAATTAAAGGCATATTTAATTGACGTCGAGCCTCAAGCAAGTACCAAGTTTCGCCTAGACGACTGTTGACAGGACACCATGGTGTTTGGAGCTTAGTAAAAGAAACATTGTGATATATTAAACAACATAGGGTTTACAGACAATCTGATAAAAAGGTTAATGCATCTGAATTAAAGGAGATATAATTCATGTTGCCCACATTTCGCTGTTACAAAAAAATTCTGTAGACAAGACACCTTTGGGATTGACACATACAAATGTTCTCCATAATTTCTCTGTATGTTACAGTATCACCTTGTAGCATTCACTTTTAGATGATTTAACGTAAAAAATTAAGTTTGGCTTGCAACAGTTAATCATATATAGTCACCAAACAACATGGTGTTAATTTGATTGAATCTGATGCCTTGACTTCACACTCATAGTCATGTATAATACAAACTGTTTTCTGGAGACTTCAATGGTTAAAAAAAAAAGGGGGGGACAGAAAAGAATGAAACCTTTTCATCAAACCCTTGCAATTCAAATCTTAAAACTAACTATGGAGAAAGATATGTCTTGTTCCAAAGCAATCACCAACTTACGGCTGCAGAAAGAAAAACAGCATGTTTGCATTGAGTAGGATGATACCAAAACAGTGACAATGGAAAGGCTGACCGTTCTGTCAAACATTCAAAGGAAAGAAAAGCCTCAGATTGCCGATTAAACAATCGAACCCCTCTCTGTGGATTCACTAAAACTATGTAACAACTAGTTATAGACCCTAATGACACACTTACCTTCCAAAGGAAGCCTCACAAGGTTTTGATAGAGAGAGCTTTCTTGCCTTCCCCCCCTATAGAACAAGGAAGAAAATATACGATGATGAGGTCGTTCCCAACTGCCTAAATTGGAGACAAACTATTGTGAGGTAATCTCTTATAAAACGGTAAAACTGCTTTCTTTAATTGAATGGATTTTTAACTAGAATGGGAACTGTGGAGGGATTACCTCTGTTTCAGAACCAAATATATATACTAACAGTTCCTAGGGCTATGCACTCAGGCAAAAATGTATTAATACAGAGCTCTGAATCAGCAATGGATTGTTCTACCAGTGATGTTGGCCAGGGGAACCAAAGGCCCCCACAAAAGGTAAAAGGGCTCCTTGCTCTAAGTTGGGATACCTACAGGAGGAGAAGGCAATAGACCCTGCTGACGAATACCTGACTGTAAACATGCGGAGGGATGTGATTGAACACACATGCCAAGTGTATACAATGCCTCTGGAAATGACCCCGAGGATTGTTACTAAAGGCCACTAACACCAATAAAGCAAATATGGGTCTCCCTGAGTTAAACACAGACTCCACCGAAAGCACCAGCACACCCTCACCTGCTGGAAATACTGTGCAGCAGAGGCAGCCATGTGCCTGTATATCCCAAATCTAATTGGCTATTGTCTTCTCCCCTTGGAGAAATAAAACCCATGGCTGATGCCACAAGCTCTATCCTCCTACAGGTTAGGAGATGTTTAATAAGCCACAGTAAGACCCTGTCATATTTAACAGGGGGGAAAATTGTAATATCATGGATTAACATATCCAAACATGTGTCTATGCTAAAGTACCTACCATAACTGATTTGTGCTTTGCTTTACAATTACTTATATATCTATTGCTTTGTTCTTACAATTAGTAGGATCGGAAAGGTTTTCCTGGACACTGTCAGCCCATGAAAGGAAACAGCCAGAATGACCAGAGTCCAAGACAACAGCTACCGAGAAGAGAGTGATGTTTTACCTCTCATCCAACCTGTGCCCCTTTCTAAGCCTAGGCGAACAACCCTGCGGAAGAGGGGCGTGTTAGAATGTAAGGGCTGTAGATTGGGTGATGGTGAAACTACAACAAGTAGTTGGAACATCATCAGTCTGATCAACTTAATTGAACAAACAACCATGTCACCCCCCTGGATGGTGGTGGCTGTAGGGGTTTGGCACAACAGCTTGCAGATAGGTTTGCCATTGAGGATTGCTATGCTATAGTACTCATGGGATTTATCACTTATAGCTAAATGAAAAAAAAAAAAACAGAGAGAAAGATTTGGCAGGACAGTTATGGCAAGAATGCGATAACTGTGATGGGGGGGGGTGGGGGAGCGGAAAGGAAATAAGCCTTGCAACTTGAATTGGGAAAAAATTATGAAATGACAAAGCATCAAAAAAACTATATTAAAAAAAAAAAAAAAACAAGCTATGCTTCCTGTGGTCCCTGTCAAATGCTTCTCTGGATAATGAACATTCTGCAGATTCCTGATGGGGGGGCAGGGGGTACATAGATGATCTCATTCTCATAGGCAACCCTTGATTATTTTCTGTCAATCAGAATATTAGCTGAACTGTGTGTACCTGCTGCCCTGGCGCGTTATGGCGTCTCCCCTGCGACCCCGGTTCCCGCCCACAAGTCCAGCCGGGACCAGAGCAGACGGGAACGCGACCCTCAGCTCACCCTAGCGCGGTCCCTCTGGGCCAGGGACCCCATAGACGGGTTCAGAGCGAGACCCTCTCCCAGCTGCCCCCGCCAGACCATGCCTAGAGCTGTAGAACTGTGTACCTGCTGCCCTGGCGCGTTATGGCATCTCCCCTGCGACCCCGGTTCCCGGAAGCATAGCTTGTTAATGACACTTTTTCATCCTGGAAATCCCTATGTGATCATATCATGAACATAACAGAATAAACATCTTTCATAGCCATCATTGACTAATATTTGTTTTTCTACTCTAATAGCCAACAGGAAAGAAAGAAATGTAAAAAAAAAAGATAAAGAAGAAGATGGGTGGGAGACAGAGGGGTGCTTAACGGATTGCATGAGCAATAGGAAATGGGACGTGATCATCAGCGGCTGATAGAAAGGTAGTCAAGACAAATTTTGTTTCATTTACAGAATTGATGCCTCTGTAAGTGTGATTTTCTCCTCTATTTGGGGATGAAATAGTATGTAAAATATTTAGCACAACGGAAATAGAGCATTCCAGTGTTTGTCAGATGTAAGCAAACTGAAAACTTGTGGCTACATAGCATGGCATTGATGCTGTAGGTGGTGTCAGCCACAGTCAGACAAATAACATTTCCGTTCACGCAGACAAATAACCCATGCCTGGAAAACAGATTGCTTTTCAAATGAATTTAGCAGGAATGAAAGTAATTGACAGCCCCAGAGATAGACTCTATCCATTAGCTTACAAAACAGGTATCTCATATATGTTATTCTGAATAATATTGTCTCAAGCAGGCATGTGACAGTGAGCTGAACAATTTAAAGAACATGATAGAAAACATTTCTCTCATTCTGTCTATAATCCTGGGTGAATTTGAAACACACACACACACACACACACACACACACACACACATTTTCATTTGCATCCTGCCAAATAAATGAGGAAACTGCTGACATGTATCTGTGTGTGTCTCCATGTTTGTATAAACAATACAGTGTTTATTACTTGGTACTCACAGGGTTTGGCAATTTGAGTCATTTATTTATTTTTCATTTTAATATTTTGTATGTGTGGGTATGTGTGTGTGTGTCACAATGAGCATGTAGTAGTCAGAGGACATATTGACAGTTCTCTCCTTCCATGATTTGGGTTCCAGAATTAGAATTCAGGTCATCAAGCCTGTCTGAAAGGACCTTGACTCTCTGAACCATCTTGTCTGCCCTTGTCATCACTTTAAAGCAAGGAAATTTGGTTTGAGAGTTGATTCACCTATTTAACTTAAAAAAAATGTGAATATTTGATAAGAGCCGACTCACATGCAGCAGCGAGAACTGACAGCAGCCACACTGCATTGTGTTACAGATGCCCTGGCTGTCCCACTGTCAGTCCACTCTAGGGAAGAACACTCAGTTCAGTTCTAGTTTTTTTTCTGTTGCTGTGATAAACACCGTGACCCTGACTTGGGGAAGAACGAGTTTATTTGACTCATAGGTTAGAGTCCATCATTGAGGGAAGGCAAAGCAGGGAATCAAGGAAGGAATCTGGAGGCAGGAACTGAAGCAGAGACCATGAAGCAATGCTACTTACTAGCTTGCTTTCCCTGGCTTCCTCACCTACCTTTCTTATACAGCCCAGTCCCACCTTCTGAGTAAGAGGCAAACCCTACATATACAGGCAATTAAGATGATGATTCTTAGGCATTGAGTATTACACATTATAATGTATTATACATATATCGTACATAGATGTTGGAATATGATAAATTCTGTTGAGGCTTCCTGTTTCCAAGTGATTCTAGTTTGTGTCAAGTTAACAGAAGTTAACCAGCACAGCTCCTTACAGGCTCCTATTGCTTCTGTGTAACCACAGGACATCTCTCAAGGAGGAGTCGGACTGGATACTTGTTACAGCTGGAAGACAGATGGTATTCAGACCACTGTTGCAAGGAACTGAACTCGATTCCAATCCAGCTAAAGACAACTGAACCTTGTAAAGGTGGGCAGAGAAAGAAAATGCTGGAGTCAAACAGTCTAGGATTCTGGAGAAAAAAATAGGGGCCTTTAAGTAAATACATAAGCAACTGAGATTAGCTGCATTTGGTCAAATTATGCTTTGGGGATTGTTAGGTTTGTCCTTTGTTAAATAAAGACTCTGAACTGGAGCTTTGCCATTTTCAGCAGTGTGAAGTGTACAGACAGAAGCCAGGCTAAAGTTATCAAGAGCCTCTTCATGGTCCTCAGACATCTCCATCTTCCATTGTGGGAGGGCACGTTTCATGGCGATTCCTCCAGTTTTTAAACTATGACAGGACACAATGATCAATAGGGAGGCAAAGACTGGAGGGAGAGGGAGAATTTGCAGAAACAACACCCCATGATTTTAGTCTTCTCTTTGAAGTGATTCTCACACTTCAAGGTTGAAATTATAGGATAACATGCTCTGATCATTTTAAAGTAGAAACAAAACCGAATGATGAAACTTTGACCACATAGTTTAAGGATTTATTTTATGTGTGTGTGTGTATGTGTGTGTGCGTGCATGTGTGTGTGTGTGTGTGTGTGTGTGTGTGTGTATGTGTGGTGTGCAAGTGAGTACAGGTGCCCTTAGAGGCCAGATAGGGCATATGTCCCAGAAGTTAGAGTTACAGGCAGTTGTGAAGCATATATGGGTGTTGGGTGTTGGTAACTGAACTAGGGTCCTTTTAAGAGCAATAATAAGGGCCTGAGGAATAGACTCGAGATTATCTAATCTTGAGTCTATTCTACAGGCCCTTATTATTCCCCCATCTTTTTCTTCACCTGTATTTCTCTCTCATTAATTTCTTTGTCTGCTTTCTTTTTTTTAATTTTTTTTTATTAATTTTATTTATTTCTGTATGTGTATGAATGTACTGTCTGCATGCACGTTTGTGCACCCGTGTCGTGCAATGCCGCGGAGGTCAGAAGACGGTCTCGGATTCCCCTGGAACTGGAGTTCTCCTGGAATTGGAGTTTCAGACGGTTCTCGGCCGCCATGTGGGTGCTGGGGATCGAACCCGGGTCCTCTGTAAGAGCGGTCGGCGCTCTTAACCGCTAGGCCATCTCTCCAGCCCCCTTTGTCTGCTTTCTTAAAATAGTTTATATAATGAGAGGTTCATAAAAATTCAGAGAAAAAGTAAATAATGTATACTTCTAAAATATTAAGAGTATAGATAAGTTCAAGTCCTTATTAGCACCTAGAGGGAGAAGAGAGAGAGAGAGAGAGAGAGAGAGAGAGAGAGAGAGAGAGAGAGAGAATATTGAGGTAATATTAAATCAAAATAGTTCAAAAGATTATAATTGCTACATCTCTGTTGAGAGTTGAAGTTTTGACTCAATCTTTTGGCTTATTTACCTTATGAAAATATTTCTGATTTGATTTTAATGTAGAAAAATTCAGTAATATAAAAATAACATTGCAGAATGTCATTATCCCATAAAAGTCAAGGTGTCAAGTAGACATTTGAAACATCAAAAGTGGGTGAGGCTCATTTTAAATCACTTTCTAAGATATTTAGTGTAGGCCTGATAATTTATTCAGATTTTCTGTTTGCCCAAATTTAGCTTGAAAACATGCCAAAGGGGATATAATTTCCCCCCATAACTTTCTGATCTTATTTGAAATGCAAATTATTCCAAAGCTATGTTGTGCATATTGTAACCCTTTCATCTCTACCAGCTAAACTATAAAGACTAAGAATATGTGTCACGATTTGCTAATTCTTCCAATAGTTGGGAAGAAGTAGGTGTTAAGAGGGCCAGTGGCTGATAGCTTGTTCATAGCAATGATCCAGTGTCCATTTCCTGAGTATGCATACTAATCTCAAAATTTGATCATTCATTTTTCTTCTTGATGGAGGGGCTGGCTGACTGACAGACCCACATGAGATACATGTCTCAGAACAAACAAGCTGTCATTTCTTTTTTTTTTTTTCCTATGCAGCACCTTTTGTTAGGGATGATAAAACAAATTCCTCTGAGATTTCATTTTTTAATTCAAATCTGGAGGAGTGAAGGGTTCCCATAGTTACAGCTATTGTTATCAAACTTATTTTAAATTTTATTTTTTGAATGTCAATCTTTGTATGATAAAATGTTTATTTCCTAGCATGATTGCTGAGGGGGTCAATACTGCAATTTGTCAATGCACAATAACCTGGACCTGTTCTTTGTTAAAAACTCAAAAGAGAAATTTCTTCTCTGCTTGTTGAATCGATCAAGAGTGACCTGGCAATATTTTAACTTTTTCTGCTAACGTCACTTCTACAGCTTCAACCACGGGGCTTAGAAATAGTAAAGAAATGATTCACCCTTGTTTAAGTGGCATTTATTAAGACAGTTTTTCTTTATTAAACAAGTGAAATTGTCACAGTCTCTGAGGAAAGAATTTTTCTTTTTCTTTTTGATTTTTATTCTTTTGGTCTTTTTTAGATGGGGTCTTCCTGTAACTCCAGCTGCTCTGGCAGGCTGGCCTTGACCTCACAAAGTTCCACCTGCCTCTGCCTCCCAAGTGCTTGTATTAAAGGTGTGCACCACTACACCCAGCCCAAGAATTTTTATTTATTGGAAAAGGGAGTTTAAGAGTCACATGTGGGGCTGGAGAGATGGCCTAGTGGTTGGGAGCGCCGACTGCTCTTGCAGAGGACCCGGGTTCAATCCCCGGCACCCACATGGCAGCTGAGAGCTGTCTGTGACTCCAGTTCCAGGAGAACTCCAGTTCCATGGGAATCTGAGACCCTCTTCTGACCTCTGCGGCATTGCACGACACGGGTGCACAGACCTGCATGCAGACAGTACATTCATACACATACAAAAAAAAAAAAAGAGTCACATGTGTTGGCACCTGCTACAAAATTATGAATGTAATCCAAAGTACATAGGTAAAGGTACTAGCGGGGTAGATGCCAAGGTCTAACTCTTTCCCAGACTGGGGCTAAGAACAAGTAAGGGAAAAAGCAGATAAGAGAGTTGGATCTTTGGCTAATGTAGAAATTCAGTACCTAGAAGTGAGTTGGATCTTTGGATGATGTCGAAATTTCAGTACCTAGAAGAGACAGATTAATTATGAAGGGAAGGTAATGATGTTGGCTGCAATACTCCAATACTCCAAGTAGCTCTCATTGCTGAATGGTCTGAAACACAAGGGATGCTGTGTAGAACTCTGACAGTTCTTCATATCATAGCATGGAATGGGAAGCAATGGAAAATTGATTGAAAAGGTGGCTTTCAATAGACCAGGTCCTGAAAGGCTTCTTCATAAGGTGATCCATTAAAGCAGTTTGTCAGAGAGAAAGAGAAAACATTCCACATATACAAGGACAGCATGTTTGTGGGAGGAGGTGATGCAGCAGGAGAGGTTTAAGAAGAGGTATCATTTAGGATGGTAGAGGGAGAAATGATCAGGGTGGTTCAGATGGTCAATTAGAATGATTTATGTATTCCTTCAAAATAAAGTGTTAAGGGCTGCCAAGAAAGTGATATCCTGGGAAGTAGGATCAGAAAGACTCCTCAGAAACATCTAACTTTTTAGTCTTTCACTCTTCTACTAAACTAACATGTCCCTGCTACTTTGGTGAGTGCCATGCCAGATTGAATCTCAGGCTTGACTGGCAATTATTTTACCCATGGGCTTCACACTAATTGTAGTCTAGGGTTTTTTGTTTTGTTTTGATTTTAGCACAATCTTCTGCCAGAGCTTGTGGTTTGAAGAAATTAATTCAGATCTGGAAGAACAGCTTGCTTAAGGCCACACTCCCAGGGAAGAAGATGACTGATGGGAGGGGTCACCTTTCTGTTCACTATTTCCTGCAGAAGGAATGATGCACATGCATCCCCATCTGTGTGAAGGCTACCACACGAGGAAAGAACAGGACCAGAAACGTGCAGGGTCTGGAACTTTTTTAGAGATGCGATAATGCAGGCTCTGGCTTCGGGAGAACTTCCACATGGCTTCACCATTCTCTTCTTCCTCAGATGCTGCTCTAAGAGGAAAGAACGCACCAGGTGGTGAAGTGGAAAAGCATGCCTGACATTCTGAACACCAGGGGTGAGATTCTGCTGAATAATTCACTGATACTGCAAACAGGCTCCAAGTGGCAAACAATTCCCTCGCATCCTAATGATTTATTTTAAAATTAAAGAATCTAAATCAGAGCATAACAGCAGTATTCCCTTACAGCTCAGAATGTGAATTAATAGAAAACATTTAGAATGTACATCAGGAGAGCATTATGGGAACAGAACTGAAATTGTACTATTTAATCCTTAAAAATATCTATGGGCCATTGCTATTTATATTCAGTTTAGCATGGAAATGAGATTGATGTGATATATAGGTACCATTAAGGTGAGAGATCAGGACTATATTCTGGATGCCCAAGAGCCACTAATTGAATTGTGTCTATGAAAATGGGTAAATGTTGAATAGGTCTGTGCAGAAAGGAAAGATTTCCTGTGATTCATTTTGTGCTCAATCCATAGATAAAGCCAACCACAGGCACTCAGTGTTTATACAATCTCTGCAAGTTCCCATCCTAAAGGTAACCATTTCAATCACATTCCTAAATGATGATAAATACCTGGGGCCAAGATATTCAAAGGATGAAATTATTTTATCAAAGTTAATTCCTTCACAGAATCGCCACCTGAAAGTTTTCTGTCAAAGGTGAGTGGCCCAGGCAGACTTGAATTATGTTAGGTAGGCAAGAGAAAGTAGAGAGGAAATAATGTGTGAAAGATTTGATACCATCTCTAATAGGCTTTTTCCTTTCTGACACAGTTGGTATAGCTGTTTTCCAGAAACTGGCCTGAAGGCTGTGCACTCATATGAAAGAGGGAAAGCTTACATACACAGACTGCATGCATAAAACATTCTCAAATCATTTAACATTTTTACATTGGGAAAATTGGGATTTTTTATGAAGTCGAATTGCCCTCCTGATTTACCATAAAGATGAAAGAAGTAAACATGTATTATGAAAGGTAAAGCACATTTATAGGATGTGTGCGGAGTCCTGAAATGCATTTACATGGCTTCGAGGTTTCATTTGTGTACACTTATGAAAATTCAGTAGGTTTTCTAAAACCTCCGTCATCCATTTCTGCATGCAAATTTGGTTCTAGGATCCTCATGCAATGCAGACTCCCAAATGACATTCTTGGCATCTAAACATTTAATACCTAACCATTTCCAAAAATGAGGCAACACATTAAAATGAGAAAGCACAGTGGAATGGAATCAAGAAATAAGAATAAATATTAAAATCACAAATGTTCAGAACTATATTGAGATTAAAGAATGAGGGAAGTTGGCCGGGCGTGGTGGCGCACGCCTTTAATCCTAGCACTTGGGAGGCAGAGGCGGGCGGATCTTCGTGAGTTCAAGGCCAGCCTGGTCTACAGAGCGAGTTCCAGGACAGCTGGGACTACAGGGAGACCTCGTCTCGAAAAGACAAAAAAA